>JAKSZT010054586.1:4371832-4409438 GCA_026826555.1 Tolypeutes matacus
AACTGTATCATCTAAATTGTAAACTATACTGTAAATCACTGACAATGTTTAGTTGCTATATTTTGCTATCTGCATAACAGTTATAACAATGCTAACAACCAAAAAAAAAAAGGAGGGGGAGTTAATATGGGGTGGGGAAGGGGGGGTGGTTTGGTATCTGGGAGTCTCCGGCACTCCGTGTGTGACTTTGCTGTGACCTAAAACTTCTTTGAAAATTAAATGAAAAATTGGGAGACAATGGGGATTGAGAGGAGGAAGGTGTCATGGCACACCAGACATCCGATAACACAGTGATAAAGGGAAGGAAAAAAGGGAAAAAAGAAGAGAGAAAGGAAATAAAAATGAATATATATATATATATATTTTTTAAAGGCATTTCCTTTGCTTTTTTGCCCATTTTTTGAATGTCCCAATCCACTAATTATATTTTATTTTGTTTTGTTCTTTGTTTGATTATTTGTTTTTTTTTCCTTCTCTCTTTTTTTTTTTTTCCCCTGAGTTTCCTTATGTTTGTTTCTTGCATGTAAGCTTATCACACTTGTTTCTTTTTCCTAGTAAGTGTATTTGATTATTTTATGGACTAAATGTTCATGGAGGATTTGGATCACAGAAGGGTTACAATGGGTACTGCGGGGGATTATTGGGGGGAGGGTGTCTGGGGGGGGTTTCGTGGGGATTGGTTCAACCGAATATACATGAAAGATATACAAAATCATTCAAAAGATCGGGGGATGGGGCATGGTCACGATGGGTGGATAATCACACAATAAATGAGGGAATCTGAATTCTTAGCCTGGAGAGCTCTGCCACAATCTCCAAGGGAGCAGCAATAGTCCTCTGAGTGTAAGGACAGTGCCTGTCAAAATAGGATGACCCACTGATGTTTTTTTTTTTTTTTTTTTTTTTTTTTTTTATTATTGATGACTACCCTTGTGAGTCTTTGCTCTTGTAAATGAGACTTAGCCTGCAGTTGTGGGGTGCCTAAGGGTTGCCACCTGAGAGCCTCCTTGTTGCTCAAATGTGGCCTCTCTCTAAGCCAAACTCAGCATATGATTGCATTACCTTCCCCCCAACATGGGACATGACTCCCGGGGATGAGCCTCCCTGGCAACGAGGGATTAATACCAAGTACCAACTGGCAGCTTTGTGCAGTGGCAGTATCGTAGCCAATGAGGTTTATCCGAGGCACGATTATTGCTAATTGAAAACTTTTCCCAAGTGCCAACTGGCAACACAACTGGAAAAAGACCTTGAATAAAAGGGGGAAATGGTAAAGACAAATGAGTTCAAGTGGCTAAGAGACTTCAAAGAGAGTCGGGAGGTCATCCCAGAGGTAACTCTTATGCACACCTTAGTAGGAGCTCATAGAACATCTAAGTGCCTATCACCCCACTCAGTGGGGTTCCTGAGAGCTCTGGAGACACCCTGGTCCTCTCTCATTCTTTTGGATATGGATATCCAGTTCTCCAAGCAGCAATTGTTGAGGAGGCCATTCTCTCCCACTTGAGTGGGGTTGGTGGCCTTGTTGAATATCAGATAAGTGTATATTCAAGAATCTATATCAGGGCTCTCAATTTGATTCCACTGCTTGGTATGTCTACCCTTGTGCCAATACCATGCAGTTTTGACCACTGTAGCTTTGTAGTATGTTTTATAGCCAGGTAGTGTGATACCTCCAATTTCATTTTTCTTTTTCAATTTGTCTTTGGCTATTCAGTGCCTCTTACCCTTACAAATAAATTTTGTGGCTAGTTTTTTACAATTCATTTAAAAATGCTGTGTTGGTTTTTATTGAGATTATATTAAATCTGTAGATTAGTTTAGGTAGGATAGACATCTTAATGATGTTTACTCTTCCTATCCATGAACAGAGAATATTCTTCCATTTATTTAAGTTTTCTTTGATTTTCTTTAACAGTGTTATGGTAGTTTTCTATATATAAATCCTTTATATCTTTAGTCAAATTTATTCCTAGGTAGTTGATTCTTTTAGTTACTATTGTAAATGGTATTTTTTTCCTTGATTTCCTCCTCATATTGCTCATTATTGGTGAACAGAAGTGCTAGTGATTTTAAGTATTGATCTTATAGCCTGCAACTTTACTGTACTCATTTATAAGTTCTAGAAGCTTTGTCATAGATATCTTGGGGTTTTCTATGAATAGGATTGAGTCGTCTGCAAATTGTGAACTTTTCACTCCTTCTTTTCCAATTTGGATGCTTTTTATATCTTTTTCTTGCTTCAGTGCTCAAGCAAGTATTTCTAACACAATATTAAATAGGAGCGATGTCAGTGAGCATCCTTTCTTGTTCTCAATCTTAGCGGGAAACCTTTTAGGATTTCACCATTGAAGATAATGTTAGCTGTGGGTTTTCCATATATATATCCTTTAACATGCTCAGAAAGTTTCCTTCTATTCCTATCTTTTGCAGAGTTTTTGTCAGGAAACGGTGCTGTGTTTTGTCAAATGTTTTTCTGCATCTATAGAGATGATCATGTGCTTTGTTCTTTTATCTGTTTATGTGGTGTATTACATTGATTGATTTTCTTATGTTAAAACTTCCTTTCATACCTGAGATGAAACCCAGTTGGTCATGGTGTATAATTCATTTGATGTGTTGTTGAATGTGATTAGCAAGAGTTTTTTTTGAGGATTTTAGCATCTAGTTTCATTAGAGAGATTGGTCTGTAATTTTTCTTTCTTGTGGCATCTATGTTTGGCTTTAGTATTAGGGTAATGTTGGCATCATAGAATGAGTTAGGCAATGTTCCTTGGACTTTTACTTTTTGGAAGTGTTTAAGCAGGACTGGTGTAAATTCTTTATGGAATCTTTGGTAGAAGTCAACTGTGAAGCCATCTGGTCCTGGGCTCTTCTTAGTTGGGAGGTTTTTGATCACTGAGTCTATTTATTTACTTGTAACTGGTTTGTTGAGTTCATCAATTTCTTCCTTTATCAATGTAGGCTACTTGTGAGTTTCTAGGAATTCATCCATTTCCCCTAAATTAACCTTCATGTTGGCATATAATTTTTCAAAATATCCTTTTGTGATACTCTTTATTTCTGTGGGGTCAGTGGTGGTGTCCTCTTCCTCATTTCTTATTTTGTGTATTTTCATCTTCTTTCTTTTTTTCATTGTAAGTCTGGCTAACAGTTTGTCTATTTAATTGATCTTCTCAAAGAACCAACTTTTAGTTTTGTTCACTTATTCTAGCCCTTTAGATTTTCTATATCACTTAGTTCTGCTCTAATATTTGTTATTTCCTTCTTTCTACTCCCTTTGGGGTTAGTTTGTTGTTGTTTTTCCAGTTCCTCCAGGTGTGTCATGAGGATTTCTATTTTAGATCTTTCTTCTTTTTTAATATATGCAGTAACCAAAAAAATGGTGGGAGTAACTATATGACTATCAGACAAAATAGACTAAGTGCAAAACAATTGTGAGCAACAAAGATGGTCACTATATATTAGTACCATCTCAGTACTACTTATAGTAGTACTATACTACTACTCAGTATAGTAGTAGTATACTACTCAGTACAACTTTTGATGCATACCATAGCATATGATATGTTGCACTCTCATTTTCATTCATTACAAGGTAATTTCTGATTTCTTTTGAGATTTCCTCCTTGACCCACTGCTTGACTAAGAGTGTGCTGTTTGACTTCCATATCTTTGTGCCTAATCTGGTTCTCTGGCCCTTACTGATTTCCAATTTCATTCCATTGTGGTCAGAGAAATTACTTTGTATAATCTCAATCTTTGTGAATTCATTGAGATTATTTCTGTGGCCTAGCATGTGGTCTATCTTGGATTATGATTCATATGCACTCAAGAAGAATGTATATCCTGCTGTATTTGGGTGTATTGTTCTGTATATTTCTATTACATCCAGATCCTCTAATGTATTATTCAGAGTCTTTGTTTCTTTATTGGTTCTCTGTCTAGATGTTCTGTCTAATGATGATAATGGTGTATTAATGTTCCCCACTATAATTGTAGACACATCTATTTCTCCGCTTAGTTTTTCCGGTGTTTACTTAATGTGTTTTGAGGCACCCTTATTAGGTGCATAAATGTTAATGATTGTTCTTTCTTCTTAAAGATTACGCCTTTCACTAATATATAATGACCATCTTTGTCGCTCACAATTGTTTTGCACTTAGTCTATTTTGTCTGATAGTCATATAGTTACTCCCACCATTTTTTTGGTTACTGTTTGCTTGTAAGGTTGTTTTCCATCCATTCACATTCAGCCTCTTTGAATCCCTGGGTCTAAGGTGGATTCTTGTAGACAACATATAGATGAGTCTTATTTCCTTACAAATTCTGCCAATCTGTGTCTCATGAATGGTGAGTTTCATCCATTAACATTCAGTGTTATTACTCTAAAGGAATTACTTACATTAGCCATATTTTCTTTGGGTTTATGTATGTCATATGTTCTTTTTATTTCTCTTTTTGTTGTTTCAGTTGTTCTTTCACTCTCCTACAACTCTCTCTCCTGGTTTTTCCTTTCAACCTGCAGAACTTCCTTTAGCATGTCTTGAAGGGAAAGTTTCTTATTGGCATACTCTCTTAATTTCTGTTTCTCTGTGAATATTTTGAACTCTCCATCATTTTTTTAAATTTATTTTTATTATATATATATATATTAAAAGGTACTCAGATTACCTAAATATTACACAGAAATTACAGGGATTACCATGTTCCCCACCTCCCACACCTCCCACAACATCCCACAAAAACATCCTTCATCAGTGTGGCTCATCACCCTCAATGGATATACACAATCTGGGGCCTTACCACCAAGCATAGACCACAGTTCACATCGTAGACCACACTCTCTCCCACACAGTTCTGAATGGTGTGTGCTGATTTAAAATGGCCTATATCCGTTGCCACAAGGGCACTCAGGACAACTCCCAATTCCAGAAAAAGCCCCTGTATTTCAACTGCATTTCCCATCCCTGCCCTGAAAGTGTCCAGTGGCCACCAGCTCCACCTCATTGTTATAATTTCTTCCATTACTAGAATCACCATATGTACAACAGAATACCATTAAGTCCACTCTAGTCCATAGTCCTTCCCCCAATCCTGAGGGGACTGGGATGGTGATGCCCACTCCATCTCCAAGAGAGAGAGGGCTTATATCCCATGGATATGGTGGGTGGGATTATCCTGCCTGCAGCTGCAGACCCTCTCCATTCCTTGAGATGGCTGTTACCCATCATCATCGCCTCGTCAGGTAACTTGGATGAGTCCATTGAGCTGTAGGGTAGGAAGGCAGCTCCACCAAGATTCCAAGCATCTGGCACATAGGTAGGCCAGAGGCTTCAGTCTCTGGAAGTACACCCAAAAACTCCAGCATCACATATAGGTTTGAGTAGCAGGGACTGATGAACCATGTGCAGGGAGGACTTATTTGAGTCCCACTCTGTCACTTTCAGGAGCACAGATTCCAAAATAGAGCCCACTGATAAGGCATCAGTCTCTGGGTCTATCCCCCTTATATAGGAGCTGGGTGTCTCCAGAGCCCTCAGGAGCCCCTCTGTGTGGGGTGATATCCATTTTGGTGTTCTATGAGATCCTACTGATGTGTGCGTAAATGTTACCTCTGTGATGACCTCCCGACTCTCTTTGAAGTCTCTTAGCCACAGGAACTCATTTGTCTTTACCTTTTCCCCCTTTTATTCAAGGTCTTTTTGCAATCATGTTGCCAAGTGGCACTTAGTATTAATCCATCATTGCTGGGGAGGCTCATCCCCAGTAGTCATGTCCCACATTGGAGGGAAGGTAATGCATTCATATGCTGAGTTTGGCTTAGAGAGGGGCCACATTTGAGCAACAAGGAGGCTCTCAGGTGGCAACCCTTAGGCACCCCATAACAGTAGGCTAAGTTTCAATTACAAGAGCAAAGACTCATAAGGCTAGTCGTCAATAACAAGAACTCATCAGTGGGTCATCCTCTTTTGACAGACACTGCCCCTACACTCAGAGGACTGTTACTGCTCCCTTGGAGAATGTGGCAGGGTTCTCCAGGCTGGGAATTCAGATTACCTCATTTATTGATTGTCCACCCACGGTGACCGTGTCACATCCTTTGATCATTTGAACAATTTATATATATTTTTCATGTATATTCAGATGAACTTACTCCCATGAATGCCCCCTCCCAGACACCACACACCAATAATCCTCTGCAGCCCCCATTGTAACCCTTCTGTGATCTAAATCTTCCCTGAACATGTAGCCCATATAATAGCCAAATACAGTTAATAGGAAAAAGAAACAACAATTTGAAGCTCAAATGCAATAGATAAACACAAGGAAACTCAGGGAAAAAAAAAAACAAAACAACCAAAACAAACTAACAAAAAAATATATAATTAAAGGATTGGGACACTCAAAAAAAAAAAAGGGAAAAAAAGCAAATGAAATTCCTTTTTTTAAAAAAAAAATAAAATTATTCTTTATTCCTTTTATCACTGTATTATTGGATGTCCAGTGTACCATGACACCTTCCCCTTCTCATGTCCCAGGGTCTCCCAAATTTTCATTTAAATTTCAAAGAAGTTTTAGGTCACATCAAAGTCACCCATAGAATACTGGAGACTACCACATACTTAACCAACCTTCCCCTTCCCCACCCCATATTAAACCACCCCCCTTTTTTTTGGATGTTAGCATTGTTATACCTGTTATACAGATAGTAAAATATAGCTACTAAACATTGTCAATGGTTTACAGTATAGTTTGCAATTTAGATGATACACTTTAATAAGTTTTGATGATATTTACCATGTTCTGTGTCCATTACTGTAAGGTAATGAAAAACCTTTCCCATGACGACTAAACACCCCATCTTTGTTCTTTTCTGTTCCTTCCTCCGCTTCCCCCTGGGGCATATGATCCTCCCCTGTCTTGACTCATGGAATGACAAGATTCATAGTTAATTACTTTGGGTATTCCAACCTGCCCTTCCTAATCTACCCACCTGTCAACTCTACACCACCAAACCCAGTAATATCACTACCCGTCTGTCCTATCCTTCAATATGCAAACATACTCTATCCTTTTACCATAGATTATGTCCATATGGGTGATGGCTCACAGCCTACTATTTTCTTTCTCTTCCTTGTTAACCTATCTTTCAGACAATGGTTCTCAGAAACTGCTCACTTTCCTCAGTTCAGATCAGTGAGGTCATATACTGTTCATCCTTCAGTGCCTAGCTTGCTTCACTCAACATAAGGTCTTCAAGATTCATCCACATTATTCCATGTGTTAGCACTTTGTTCCTTCTTACAGCTGAGTAATATTCCATTGTATGTATGTACCACATTTTGCTTATCCATTCATCTGTTGATGGGCACCGGGACTGATTCCAACTTTTGGCAATGGTGAACAATGCCGCTATGAACATTGGTGTGCAAATATCAGTTTGTGTCTTTGCTTCAGTTCTTCTGGTTATATACCCAGCAGTGGAATTGCTGGATCATACGGAAGATCAATTGTTAGTTTTCTGAGGAACCACAACACTGTCCTCCAGAGTGGCTGGACCATACCACAGTCCCAGCAGCAGTGGAAGAGGGTTTCTCTTATTCCACATCCTCTTCAACATTTAGTGGCTGCTGTTTTTTTAATAGCTGCCATTATGATGGGTGTAATTGGTATATCATTGTAGTTTTGATTTTTATTTCCCTGATAGCAAGCGATATTGAGCATATTTTTAATGTGCTTTTTAGCCATTTGTATTTCTTCCTTGGAGAACTGTCTTTTCAGGTTACTTGCCCATTTTTTAAATGGGTTGTTGTCTTTTTATTTTCAAGGTGTAGGATTTCTTTATATATACAGGATTTTAGGCTCCTCTCAGATATATGGTTCCCAAATATTTTCTTACATTGGGTAGGCTCCCTTTTTATTTTCTTAATAACATCCTTTGAGGTGCAGAAGTTTTTAATTTTGATGAGATCCCATTTATATATTTTTTCTCTTGCTGCTCATGCTTTGGCTATGAAGTTCATGAAAACATTTCCTATTATAATGTCCTGTAGATGCTTCCCTACATTATCTTCCAAGGTCTTT
Source organism: Tolypeutes matacus (assembly GCA_026826555.1). NCBI lineage: Eukaryota > Metazoa > Chordata > Mammalia > Cingulata > Chlamyphoridae > Tolypeutes > Tolypeutes matacus. Next base: position 4,379,921 of record JAKSZT010054586.1, read on the forward strand.
ATGGTTTTGGCTCTTATATTTAGAAATTGATCCATCTTGAGTTGATGTTTGTATAAGGTGTGAGATGGTATTCTTCTCTCATTCTTTTGGATATGGATATCCAGTTCTCCAAGCACCACTTGTTAAAGAGGCCATTCTCGCCCAAATGAGTGGGCCTTGTGACCTTGTCAAATATCAGATGACTGTATATGCGAGGATCTATATGAGAACTCTCAATTCCGTTCCATTGGTCAGTAGATCTATCCTATGCCACTACCACACAGTTTTGATCATTGTAGCTTTGTAGTGTGTTTTAAAGTCAGGTAGTGTGATACCTCCAACTTCATTTTTCTTTTTCAATATAACTTTGGCAATTTGGGGCCTCTTGCCTCTACAGATATATTTTGTGGTTACTTTTTCCAGTACCTTAATAATACAGTGTTGATTTTTATTGGGATTGCATTAAATCTGTATATTAGTTTGGATAGGATAGACGTCTTGATGATGTTTATTCTTCCTATCCATGAACGGGGAATATTTTTCCATTTATTTAAGTCTTCTTTGATTTCCTTTAACACTATTGTGTAGTTTTCTGTATATAAGTCCTTTACATCTTTAATTATATTTATTCCTCAGTATTTGATTTTTTTAGTTACTATTGTAAATGGTATTTTTTTCTTGATTTCCTCCTCAGTTTGCTCGTTATTGCTGTACAGAAATGCTACTGATTTTTGAGCATTAATCTTATAGCCTGCTACATTACTGAACTCCTTTATAAGTTCTAGAAGCCTTATTGTAGATTTCTCAGGGTGTTCTATGTATCGGATCATGTCATCTGCAAATAATGAAATTTTTACTTCTTTTCCAATCTGGATGCCTTTTATGTCCTATTCTTACCTCAGTGCCCACACAAGTACTTCTAAGACAATGTTAAATAGGAGTGCTGAGAGTGGACATCCTTGTCTTGTTCTTGATCTCAGAGGAAGGCTTTTAGGATTTCATGATTGAAATGATGTTAGCCTGGGTTTTTCATATATACCCTTTATCATATTCAGGAAGTTTCTCTCTATTCCTATCTTTTGTAGTATTTTTATGAGGAAAGAGTACTGTATTTTGTCGAATGCTTTTTCTGCATCTATAGAGATGATCATGTGATTTTTTCCTTTTAATCTGTTTATGTGGTGTATTACATTGATTGATTTTCTTATATTGAACCATCCTTGCATACCCAGGATGAAACCCACTTGGTCCTGGTGTATAATCTTTTTGATATGTTGTTGAATGTGATTAGCAAGTATTTTGTTGAGGATTTTAGTTTCTAGGTTCATTAGAGAAATTGGTCTGTAATTTTCCTTTCTTGTGGTATCTTTATTTGGTTTTGGTATTAGGGTAATGTTGGCATTGTAGAATGAGTTAGGCAATATTCCTTCTACTTCTATTTTTTAGAAGAGCTTAAGTAGAATTGTTGTTAGCTCTTTCCGGAATGTTTGGTAAAATTCAGCTGTAAAGCCATCTGGTCCTGGGCTCTTCTTAGTTGGAAGGTTTTTGATGACTGAATCTATCTCTTTACTTGTAATTGGACAGTTGAGTTCATCTATTTCTTCTTTCATCAATGTGTGCTTTTTGTGAGTTTCTAGAAATTTGTCCATTTCCTCTAAATTACCATTCTTGTTGGCAAATAATTTTTCAAAGTATCCTCTTATCATACTCTTTATTTCTGTGGGGTCATTAGTGATATCCCCTTGCTCATTCCTTATTTTATGTATTTGCATCTATTCTCTCTTTTTCTTTCTTAGTCTGGCTAAGGGTTTGTCAATTTTATTGATATTCTCGAAGAACCAGCTTTTGGTTTTGTTTATTGTTTCCAGTGCTTTTTTATTATCTATTTCATTTAGTTCTCTAATCTTCGTTATTTCCTTCTTTCTACTTCCTTTGGTTTAGTTTGTTGTTGTTTTTCCAATTTCTCCAAGTGTGCAGTTAGGTCTTCAATTTTACCTCTTTCTTCTTTTTTAATATATGAATTTATGGCTATGAACTTCCCTCCCAAGACTGCTTTCGCTGTATCCCCTAGGTTTTGATATGTTGTGTTGTCGTTTTCATTAGTTTCAAGGTAGTTACTGATTTCTTTTGAGATTTCCTCTTTGACCCACTGTTTGTCTAAGAATGTGTTGTTTAAATTCCATATCCTTGTGCCTAACCTGTTTCTCTTGCCCTTAGTGGTTTCCAATTTCATTCCGTTGTTGTCAGAGAAATTACTTTGTATAATCTTAATCTTTCTGAATTCATTGAGGGTTGTTCTGTGGCCTAGCATGTGGTCTATTTTGGAGTATGATCTATGTGCCCTTGAGAAGAATGTAAATCCTGCCATATTTGGGTGTTGTGTTCTGTATATGTGTATTAAGTCCAGGTCCTCTAATGTATTGTTGAGAGCCTTTGTTTCTTTATTGATTCTCTGTCTAGATGATCTGTCTAATGATGATAATGGTGTATTAAAGTCCCCTGCTCTAATTGTGGAGACATTTATTTCTCCTCTTATTTTTTCCAGAGTTTGCTTCACATATTTTGAGGCACTCTGATTAGGTGCATAAATGTTTATGATTGTTCTCTCTTCTTGAGAGATTACCCCTTTTACTAATATGTCATGTCCATCTTTGTCTCTTAAAATAGTTTTGCATTTAAAGTATATTTTGTCTGATATTAGAATAGCTACTCCTGCCCTTTTTTTTTGCTATTGTTCACTTGTAAAATGGTTTTCCAGCCACTCACTTTCAGTCTCCTAGAATCCCTCGGTCGAAGGTGGGTTTCTTGTAGACAGCATATAGATGGATCATATTTTCTTATCCATTCTGCCAATCTGTGTCTCTTGATTGGTGAATTTAATCCATTAACATTCAGTGTTATTACTCATAACGAATTTCTTACTTCAGCCATTTTTTCTTTGGCTTAATGTATGTCATATGTTGTTTTGTTTCTGTTTTTGTCTTTTCAGTTGTTTTTAAACTCTCCTCCAACTCTCTCTCTCTTGTTTTTTCCTTTCAACTTGTAGAAATTCTTTTAGTATTTCTTGAAGTGCAGGTTTCTTCTTGACATACTCTGTTAATTTCTGTTTATCTGTGAATATTTTGAAATCTCCATCATTTTTGAATGCCAGTTTTTCTGGATAGAGAATTCATGCTGGAAATTTTTTTATTTTGGTATTTTGACTATGTCATAGCACTGTATTCTTGCCTCCATGGTTTCAGCTGAGAAATCAGCACTTAAACTTATTGTGCTTTCCTTGTATGTGATGGTTCTCTTTTCTCTTGCTGCCTTGAGTATTTTCCCTTTGTCTTGAGCATTGGACATTTTGACAAATATATGTCTTGGAGTTGGCCTTTTGGGATTTATACTATTTGGGGTGCACTGTGCTTCCTGGATGTGCACATCCATCTTTCTCAATAGGGTTAGGAAGTTTTCAGCCCTTATTTCCTTCAACACTCCTTCTGTTCCCTTTCCCTTCTCTTCTCCTTCTGGAATGCCCATAATGCGTATGTTTGTGCGTTTTGTGTTGTCAGTTAATTCCCTGAGTCCCTGCTGGATTTTTTCTATCTTTTTATCTATCTGTTCTACTATCTGTTTGATTTCAGCTGTATTGTCTTCCACATCACTAATTCTTTCTTCTGCCTGTTCAAATCTGCTGTTATGTGAATCCAGTGTCTTTTTTATTTCTTGGAATGTGCCATTGTTCACCATCATATCCATTATCTTTTTAGGCATGTTTTCTCAGTATGTTCTCCCAGTGTATTCTTTATATCCTTCACTTCTTTAAGCTTGTCCATGATATTACTTTGGATAGCTTTGATTAGTTGTTCGATGTTCTGCATCACTTCCTGGTTTTTAGCTTGTTCATTGGACTGGTCCAAATTTTCCTGTTTCTCGGTGTCATTTGTAATTTTTTGTTGCCCTCTAGTCATCATTTTATCTTGATGAGTTTATTCAGTTGAATAGCTTCTGTCTCTGCTCAAGTGTTTTATTTAGCCGGTGGTTCTGTGTGTGTGTTAAGTTTTCTCTTTACACTTTTTCTTCTTATTTTATTTCCTTGCTTCTTTCTACATTCCCTTGAAGGCAAAAGATTATGGCCAGAGGAATCAAAAGATGTGAGGAAGGAAGAAGGATAATAGTAATATTGATAAAAGTTAGAAGAGGGGCCAAATGAGACTTAATGAATTGAATATTTAACTCATGTAGGCAGTGTAGATTAATAGGAAAAAAAGTGGAGTGCCTACAATGACTGGGAAACCAAATAGAGGAATATATATATAGTGATTTAGAAGCCTAGAATTATGAGGAGTGAGAGAAATATTGAAAAAAGGGCTGAAAGGAAAAAGTTAATATTAATAAAAAAAGTAGAAAACAAAATAGATGGAATAGAAATTGACACCCTTAATTTGTGGGCATATGAAAATGTGGTATATAAGAGCCACAACAGAAAGCAAAAGGCAGAAAGATGAAGAAAGGATAAACAATAGTTTGGAATACAAAATCAATATAGACAGACAATGGGAAATTACTGAAGAAGAAGCACAACAAAGATGCATCAAGCTAGCAGCACTTAATTTTTAAAAATGAAAGAAAAAAGAAAGGGGTGAGGAAAGAGGAAAGAAAAGCAAGAGACAACAAATAAATGGAGAAAAACCAAACAACCACACAGGCAAGCAGTTAAACAGAGCTAAGGAGGATCAATGATTCCCCTAGGGTTGACGTGGATCCCCTCTGCCTGCTTGTGTTTATCAATTTCCCCACAGGGTTCTATATTCAGGTCCTGAAACAGCTTTTATCTATTAAACTAAATTAAAAAGAATTTATTTTTCATTTATTGAAGTGAATATCACTTTTTAAAAAAATTTTTTGGCTAAATAGAGGACCCAAAATCAGTCCTCTAGACCACCCCCTCACAGAAGGGACCCTAACTGTGCTCGTGGAAATTAATCAAGCATGTCCCTCTTCCTGGACTCCCCAGGAGAGCTGGAGCTCTGATGTTAGTCAGTGCAGAATGCTAAAGACAGCTGACTCTGACCCTTCTGGAGCCGAGCCCCAGCATCACCGGGTTGCTGGGTAAATCAGGTTCTTCAGTAGATTCGCCTCTCCTCTCAGCCTGGTGCTACTTCAAGTTGGCTTATCTGCTCTTCAATGCTATGAGGAAGTCCAGGTAGCCAAATCAATGGCAAAAATATTCCCCTCCCTTTCCTCCACCAGAACCCTCCCACTTTTGGTGAGTGCCCCCTCTTCCTGGCTCTGCAGGGGCCCGGGGCTTATCCCTGGGCAGCTAGGCAAATCAACTCCCTCCCCAAACAAATTCACCCCTCCCCTCCACTGGGTGCTGATTCATTCCAGCTGTTCTGTTCACCCAAGGTGCAAGGGGCTCCAGGCAGTCAAATCCCCAGAAAATAAATCTTTCTCTCCGCTTTACCAGAGCCCCCCATCAGAGAACAGCCCCTCCCAATGGGCCCTGTCACCTGGTTACTGAGCCCTGGGGCTCACAGCTCCAACCAGCTCCTTGTTTTTCCCCTAAGCACGGGGCTCAGCCATCCATGCCAACCACCACAGGCAGGCTTAAAACTCACGAATCTCTACTGTTCCATCCATGTCATTGATCTGCACAGATAGATGTCCCAAGCTTCTCAATCCATGTGCCCACAGCACAGACCCCTCGACAGGACCCTGTCCAAAATCCCCCTTGATCTGGGAGTTTGCAGTGAGTGCCCACCTAAACTAACACCATCTTGGAAACATTTTTTTCTCCAGCATTTTTGAATGTCAGCTTTGATGGATGAGAATTCTTGGCTGAAATTTTTTCTTTAAGTACCTTAACTATGTGATACCACTTCCTTCTTGCCTCCATGGTTTCAGATGAGAAATCAGAACTTAATCTCATTGAGCTTCCCTTGTATGTGATGGTTCTCATCTCTCCAGCTGCTTTCAGTATTTTCTCTTTGTCTTTATCATTGGATAGTTTGACGTGTATATCTTGGAGTTGGCCTTTTGGGATTTATACTATTTGGGAGATGCTGATCTTCCTGAACTTGTACATCCATCTTCCTCAATATTGTTGGGAAATTTTCAGCCATTATTTCCTCTAACATTCCTTCTGTCCCCTTTCCCTTCTTTTCTCCCTCTGGGATGCCTATAATGCATGTTTGTGTATTTTGTGTTGTCATTCAGGTCCCTAAGTTCTGGCTGGACTTTTTCTATCCTTTTTATCTATCTGTTCTACTACTTGTTTGACTTCAGATGTACTGTCTTCCACATCACTAATTATTTCCTCCACCTATCCAAATCTATTGTTATGTGCTTCCTGTGACTTTTTGATTTCATGGATTGTGCCATTCATCACTTCATATCAGTTATCTTTTTATGTATGTTTACAATTTCTTCAGTTTTTTTTCCAGTATCATCTTAATATCCTTAATCTCTTCCTTCACTTCATTAAGTTGGAACATGATATTTGTTTATCTTCTAAATAAATTGTACTTCTCAGTAGAAATAACCAACCAGTTAAGTATCCTTTAAAATTTCCTTAGAAACAATCTTACATTGTATTCTAATCTAATATTTCTAATAATAAATTTTCACATCTGTAAATTTTTTTTCCTGAACAGTTGTTTTTTTCATAAGGTTTTTAGCACATTGAAAGAAGCTAAAGTGGAATCATTTATGATTATTAATTATATAGCTACAATATAATATAATTTTAACATAGTTATAATTCTAATGACCAAAGACTACAAAATTATTTTACTGATTTTTATATATTATCTTTGTCATTTCTGTGGAAATGACATCTAGGCAAGCCAATTGATAAGCTATTTAAGGGAGATTTTTAAGCTGTTACATTAGAATTGATTTATCAATAATAACAACAGGAAAACTTAATGTTAAACACCTCCATAAATGCATTTAACCCTGTCTTGTTTTTTTAATTGCATGAGGGAGAGTCCCATGTGAAGAGTCCTCCTAGGAATTTGTCCACACATGTTGGTATGCACAGTGAAAATACCCAAAAGAGTTAAACCCAACCATTTGAAAGAACTTTTATTTCTTGTTTGGCATGCATGTACTATGCATGTGTATGTATGCATGTCTGTATGTATATACATATTTAGAGACAATTCTGTGACAGTTCCATTTATAACAGATAAAAAAATTTAAATGGCATACTTCCTTTTTCAAACTATTGAAAAGGCATAAATGTGTCTCTCATGACACTGAATGCCTGGTCTCCTAACCATACTTCCACCTCAGTCAGCTGATTCAACAAGGCTGGCTGTAGGCTACTGAGGCTAGTGGGGAACAAACACTCTAGGCTAGATTTTCTCATTTAAACATTCACACTAACAGACATATGCCTATATCCCTGGTTTACCTAGAAAAAAATATACCTTTTATATTATTATTATATATATATATTATATTTAAAGGTATAGAACAGGGATTATTTTTCACTCTACTCATTGTCAATTCCTAAGATACAATGGCACATGCTTTTAATTTTACAGTCTTATGATAATTTCTTTTTCACTCCTCATTGTCCTTACCCACTCCACACATTCCCCCTTGAGACCAAAGAAAATGCCATTTTCAATCTACAGAATCCTGCTCATTCTGTACCTCTTTCCCTGTTGCCCCTCTGCCAAATGTATCTTCTTCACTGGGTCTCCTGTTGTGGCCAGCAGGTCTCTGTGTCTTGGGTTGTCCCAGATCCTCAGACATCAGTATACCATTTGACAGCCCTGATCACCTTCTACTTGGGCACTAAGTTACAAGGTGTCTGGACTATTTCAAGGCCATGGGACCACATCAAGTACATCAATGTCAGTGATAAGGGTGATGCCAGCAATGGCAAACAACTTTAAGATGCTTTTAATTCTTGACAGATATTTTGTTTAAAGGGATTTCTGAGGAAGGGAAAGCCAGTTATGGTGGTTTGATGTAACTTTTAATGAAATAAACAATGACATTATTTTATTAATGGATATAATAAACCCATAGAGGAACTTCTAAAACAGATAGTCAAGGAAGTATCTATGAATTGTTTTGATTTAACAATGGACCTCTCCATCTTTAAAATTTCCAAACTAATAACAAGAACAATAAAACCCCTTTCTCTGTTAATATTTTTTTATTTGGTCAGCCATTTTACTTAGAAAGAATTTAATGAGAAATCCATAGTTATAATGGTTTTGACATAGTTTTTAAACATATATCCCCCTATGATTAAGATATTAATTTACTGTTAAAATATCCAAACCCAAAGACTTCATAATGAATTTATTTCTTGGTATGGTTTCCATTTCACAAGATTGCTGTGCATGAATAAATACTTAAGTGATATATGAAATTCCTTTTAATGAAATAAATTTCTGGTGTTATCTTATAAATGAAAATATAACAATAATAACTACAATCTCTTTCAAGTCCTGCCTATCAGAAAATATTTTGTTTTGTGAGACTTTTAAAAGAGGCAGCTGACATTGAGATCTTATTTAAGTTAACCCCTAGCCATGTTTTAATTTAATAATGATAGCAAGATATAAAATCATAATAAAGCCCCTTAGTTTCAAGTGTAATCCATGGATTGGGCAAGGAAGAGAAGTACAACTAATTATAGAAAGATTTCCATGAAATCTGCAATTAGTTATGATAGTTTTCATGTTTTAACCTCATAAATGATACATCTGGGTCATTAGTTATGACATTAATGTCTGGAAATATTAAAGCTCTTGCATGCCAAGGGAGCAGATATGGCTCAACCACTTGGGTGCATGCCTGCCACATGGGAGTTCCCAGGTTCAGGTCCAGCAACCTCCTCAAAGAAAATGAGCAGACATCACCTCCCATCACAATGAGCTAGAAAGCTACCTCCTGCCAGAGTGAAGTAAGAAAGCCACCTCTCACTGCAATAAGCTAGATAACCCCTACCACAATAGATTGAGGCCACAAGCCAACAGATCCTGCATCCTGTGTGGAGCAGATGTAGCTCAGTTCATTAGGCACTCGCCTCTCATGTGGGACATCCTGGGTTTGGTTCCTGGTGCCTCCTGGAGAAGACAAACAAACAGTGAGCAGACATATGAATAAAGAAAAATAAAGTAAATAAAATAAACCTTTTTTAAAAAAACATTGCATGCCTCAATAGAAGTTTGATGTGGAAGATTTCTTTGGAAGGAGGAACTCAGTCTGGAATATAAATAGGTGAGAATTATCTTAGAATAATCACATCAAAAGAATACCACTTTCCTCCTCTCAATCCCCATTGTCTCCCAATTTTTCATAACATTTTTGTAAGCAAATACACATATATGCATATATATTTATATATCATTTTGCAAATGTTTGTATGTATTGTGAGAATTTTGCTTTTTACCCATAAAAAAAAAAAAAAAAAGAATACCACTGACAAACTAGTGGATGGGATGAGGGAAGATAATAGGAAATTCTCATCTCAGCCACCTGAAAGCAGCAATAAATGTAAAATCACTGAGGATTCTGGAGAAATTCCTGATGTCCTCCCTCTGGAACTTATTGTCCAAAACTCATCCACCTTCCACAACCCTGGTGGTGATTAAACAATACAGGAATCATCTCTGCAAAATGTGTTTATTGAAGAGCAAGAGTCCAAGCTGACTAAATAGCAGCCATGGTAGGATCCCCTGATTGGGAGATGCACATCTCCTCTTCCCTTACATCATAGCAGAGGCTGTGCGTAAATGGCAGGAGGGCAGGGAACCCTGAAAAAATCAACTATTTCATCAACTTCCCATCACATGTGCAATATTGCCCATTATGAAAAGTGAATAATACTTAAAGAACAATAATGTATTCAAATAAGGCACTCAGCATTTTTTGTGGTATACTATATTTATCAGTGTGACTCTGAGATCATCCCTGCCACCTAGACTTGTGACCTCAGATGACAATGGGGACCAGGTTTTTCTACTGGTATCCTTCAATACTTCTCACTGTATTTACACACAGACAAAACATCCCAAATGACAAAAAAGGACCTCAAAAAATTCTGAAATTTTCCACTATAACTTGGGCAAGGTCTGGAGCTTTCTGAAGTTGAAATGTGTGAATGACACAAATTTGGCTCCAATACTGGTCCTAGTGTGGTCAACTCAGAAAATGATGGGCCTCATCTTATCCATTACTTAGTGGGCCCTGTTATTACAATACTCACAGGTCCTTCTCAGGTTTATAAGCAAATTAGTGTTACCTTCAGAAAAGGGAAGAAATTGACAAGATTCTAGTTTTAACTATGTGGCAGGTATTCTCTGGGTGATAAACAGTGCTCTCTATTTAGAAGACTAATATCAATTCTATATTAAAAATTTAAATTTTTCTCCTACCTAATTAGTTCTTGACAACAAATTTCACAGCTGTTTGTGTGTGTGTATGTTGGAAAATTTAATCCCAGTGAAAAGTCCCTGACAGCCAAAGAAATATTGTGAATTGTTGTGACATTTAGCCTGGTCAGGTGGCTGAATTTCTTCAAAGGTCACCTTCAATTTTTAATTCTTTGGAGATTATTAAAGCAAGTTTATGGAATCACTATCAGTTGATGTACTTGTGGCCCATGATGCTGTAGATTTGTTTCTACCTGGAGACTTCCTGATATATCTGCACCTAAACAGGCCTTCTCTTGTCAACTGGGTCTAACCCTTTGTGGACTCCATGTCACAAATCTCAAGATAAGACATCACTCCTATACACATCACTAAGTACTGATTTATCTGAAGAAGATCTTGATATTGACTATTCCTGCATGACCAAGTGAGGTCCAGAACAAAACATAATATAGATCTAGGCAAATTACTCCTTACCAAAGAGCTGATTCTCAGCAGTCCATTTTGAGCACTGTTTTCTTATCTCCTTTTTGTGTTTTTAGCAATTAAATCTTTGTCTATCACTTAAATATCCTTTCTTCCTGACATAAAAGCATATCATTTTATGGATTTTCATCTGATGTAAATTCAATTAAGGGATGTCTTAGGATTGGTTTGGTAGGGAGAATGCAGCAACGGTGAAAGCAACCCCTAGAATATCCATTCAAGATAAATTGGAAGATATTTAGCATGATTTCATGGTGTCTTTAAAATACAAAACAAAACAAAACATTTTGTATGTTAATCAGAATAATTCCATTAATTAAACTCTTAATACAACTTCCGACTATAGGGACAATTGGTAAAATTTGAAGAGGATCCATGGGTTGGATCACAATATAAAAACTATATTTTTTTCCTGATTTACCTCTGTTTGGTTACCTAGGGGATTATTCCTGTTTTGAGGAAACATGCACTGCAGTGTTTTGTGTTAAGGGACAAATGTGTTGAAACTATAACCATTGGGGAATCTGAGTGAGGGGATCAGGAGTTCTTTATACTGTTATTGCAATTTTTATATAAGACCTGTAACTTCTATAATTTCTTCAAAATACAATATTATTTTACAAGTACTATGCCAACACCATGCAATAAATGGGGGAAAATTAAACACTATTATGAAGACTAAACTCTAGATAAATCCATGTCAGCCAAAATTTTGAAACTACCACTCACTTAAGAGCTTGAATTTAATAAAGGAAGCAGTGTGTGAATGACCACTATGCCTTTGGTGTTTTGAATGATTTGAGGATGCTGTGGAAACAGCACTATATTTGGATTCCATTTTCACACTTGAACTCTTTTTTCTACTAGGCACACTGAAGACTGACTGCCTTTTACTTGAGGTCAAATACTTTACAGAAAGTAATTTACTGTGCTACTATCTCCTCCAATCCAGCTGCATAACCCTCTATATTCTCTACTTCATTTCTCTCTCCAATACTTTCAGAGATTGCTCAGGTCTAACTTCTGTCTTTCTGTCTTTGGCCACATGTGTTTAAATCTCTTCTGTACATGTGCAATTCTGGGTTCATGCAAGGAGATGCTTTAACAAAGTCTGTTAACTGACTCTTCTCCCTCCAGGTTCTTACAAGAGGTTTTATTGTTTATGAGGGCAGAAAGATTGATTTATCATGACTGTCATTTACCAGCTCACAATGTGCTTGAGTGTTACCAGAGCCTGGGATTTTCCCCTATGTGTCAAAGAAACAACCTGATGTGTGGCCCCATGCAAGGAACTTGATTGGATAGGGGCTTCCTTACATCTTTGAGGTGGTGGTGGTGTTTCAGAGGCCCATGGTGGAGTTGGGAAAGACCAGGGCTGTGGGACATATGGTCTGAGTGAGACAGAAGCAGAAAGGTCAGAATCTGGGAGGTCAAGGCAATTAATAGGGGAGATGGGGAACTGACAGAGGTGTTATGAATGACATCCTAGAAGTGGGGTTAAGACCATAAAAGAGGGAAAAATCCACAGGAGGTGAACTGAGGAGAGAGGGGGATATTAGTGAAACTGGTGGCTGAGGGGACAAATCAAGATGCCTGGGATGAACTGAGAGAAGTGTTGGGGGAAGGTGCCAGGAAAGAGTGGACTGGGCTGGCAGGGTGAGGCCATATGAGGGCATTATGACTGGGACAAGCTCAGTACACAAAAAATGAGGTCAGGTTCATGCATGACAAGAGGCCAGGAGACAAGAGGAAAACAGTCTGGGTCAGAGAAGACAAACCAACTACATATATCTATGATATTCCAAAGTTATAGAAAACATTTTCCTTTGAATTTATGAAGAGATATTTTTGGCATATTGTATATAAATAATCAAGTGATGTTTCTGCTAATATTCCTTAATACTCACCCTCTCATTGGATAAGGGTTGATATTCATTTTCAGCAAATCTTTGCAAAAATATTGCCAAATGAGACTTATTTCAAAAATATTTATGATTTATAAAATGACATTATGCTTCCCAACAATATAGTAAAAATTTAGTAAGCTATTTGTTATTAATATTGCATTTAAGTAATACATTACCAACTTTAGCAGTTAAGTAGATCTAAGATGTTATACAAATATTTTCACAGTTAAAGCACATCATGAGTCATTAAGTTTTTCTTTCTTCAAAATGATTCAGATCAGTAAATCTACATATTTTCACTTCAATATGACTAGAGTTCAAAGAATATAGTTCTAAAAATAATTGTGTATGAGCATGAAGATTTGTTTGGTGAATAGTAGATTTGCTCTCCAAATGTGTTGATGCCCTAATCCTTACCACCTGTGACTATATTACCTTAAATGGGAAAAGGAAGTTTTCAGATGTAATTAAAGATACAGAGTATGAGATGAAAAGATTTACCTGGGTTATCTAAATTTTATCTGTGGGCCAAATCAAATCACATGGGTTCTTAAAGTTTAGAAAATTTTCTGGCTGAGAAATGAGGTAAGTAGGAGGAGAGATTTGAAGAGTGAGATGGGCTTGACACAGTTGCTGGCCTTGAAGAAGGTGGAAGACACCATAAACCAGGAAATATTGTTGACTTTTAGAAGCTGGGGATAGCCCTCAGCTGACATCCAACAAAGAAAAAGGTGTCTCAGTCCAGCTATCACAAGGAACTGAATTCTGCCATCAACCTGATTGAGATTTAACTACAGCTAGATTACATGGTCTTTCACTTCTAACAAAATTCTTCTAGTGCCTAAATAAGAAGTCATTTAAACTTAAGTTGGAGGTTATAGGAATAAATATCAGACTGAAGGAATAGTTAAAACTCCCATCTCTCTAAAGAATTGGCCTCACACATTCTCATTCTCTATCTCTTACCTAAATAAAAACCATCAGTTAACAGAAATAGAATGAACTTGTTACACTTTCAGATTATATAGAAAGCAAAACATAATGGGGAAAGAGACAGAGTGAGGCCTGTCACCCTTCTCTGTGACCCATAAATAAACCCAGTGCTTAAGAGTAGATGTGGTAGCCTGATAAATATGGCTTCACTTATTTCTCAGGAGGGCCTGAAGATAAAAGACATCCCCTATCAGATTGTGGCCTGCTGGAACATTCCTTTCCCTTTCACCCAAAACATTGTATAAACATTCACTGGGGACTGCTTGGCCATAGCAAATGGCCAAACCCTGTGGTTACATCTGTTCCTGATTGGGAGGGAGCCAGGTCCCTCACCTACAGTACATGAGAGTGGTAAATGTGGACCATCTTCCTCCACTGGCTGTGGAGTGGGTCTCACTGGTCATAAGGGATCAAATCTCACTAGTAAATCCAACCTTGCTTTGTCTCTTCTCTTTCTGAGTAAATGTTCTATTCTGGGCCTGTGTAAGTCATATGTTTTCTTGGTGTCACCTGCATGGACTTTCTGCTATCTTCCATTTGCTAAGACCTCTTACTTATAGGTGGTAATAGTTGTCTTGCACCAAAAGTTTGTATGCCAACAAAGCACTCTGTGGCATGGTGGAGGCATAAGGACACATCAGTTCAGTCATCTTCTCATAGCACAGCTCCCAGAAGAATTATAGGCTGACTGAGGTGCTGGCTTCCCTCTAGCTTCATGAGCACAAGTGTGATGTGAGCACTCTCCATGTGAACAATGTCAAAATGGTGTCATGGATGGGAGAAAATAGGCAGAAGGTGGGTCCTAGGAAGAGTAGAAAAATTATACCCTTGTTTCTGACTACCTGCTCACTCCCATACCATCTGCTGACCCCCATGGTGTCTCAAAGGTTTCATATGACTTCCAAGGGGAGTTTGGGACACTGTGCAAGGAGCTCTACTGACTCAGGGCTGTTTTCAAGAACAAAATTAAACTTATTCAACACAGAACCACCATACCTTTGATTAAAATGAAGCTGTTGAAATGAGTTATTTTCCTGAAAATGAAATACATTAGTTAAAAGACAGATATAGGCAAAAAACAGGATTGTTGCATGGGGCTTGGTTAGGGTATCTGCAATGAAAGGGCACTAATGACTCTGTTGGGGAAGCAAACAATCTGCTACAATGTATTTCTGCCTCCATGGAGAAGGGCAACCAACAGGACAGAGATAGAAAAAGTCATCTCTTATTATCTTTTAGTCTGGGAGGTTAGGAGCATAAGAGTGATATTCCCAACTGTGGGGGATGCTCTCAAATGTAAAATCCCCTGGAAAACTGATCATGAAGACATAACTGTCCTTCAGGTAAAGATGAGACATGTGGCTGCATCATCCTTCTACTGGTCATAATGTGGATGAGATGGTCCTGCCTTGGATGGCATTAGAGATAATTATGAAACAAGGGTCTGTCCAGGGGAAGACTCCTGTATCCTTTTTACTGTTCTCAGGGACAGTAGAGATTAAAGTGGTAGAAAAGACCCACCACAATTTGTCCTACTTTGGGGTGGAATCAACAGCATACCATAAGCCTTTTTGACTGTGGTGGCCAAAAGTTTAGAAGCCCAGCAATGGAAAGGTGTGCCAGAAGGACCATAAAGGAAGCACAAAGAACCACTGAGTAAAGACAAAGGAAGGTGCAGGGCCAGCCCACCCTCAGGGAAAAGTGATTTTGTTACCAAAGCAGGGGACAGACACAACAGAAATGGATGGGATCCCTAGAGAAAGACTGCCAATATTATGGGGAGAAGATTGTCCCTCTAAATAAAAGATTAAGGTCTTGTTTTTTGTTTGTTTGTTTGTTTGTTTTTTTAAAAACAATTTATTGAAGTATATCATTCATACATGAACATACATAAACTATAAATGTTCAGTAAATATCATGAACTTACAAAACAAACATGAATAACTTCTTACAGGGCTCCCACACACACCCCCCACAAACACCTCACATTGTTGTGAAACATTTGTTAACAAATCATGAAAGAGCATCATCAAAGTATTGCTACTAACTATAGTAATACTTATAGTAATACTTCCTCCTCTATACATTTTTTAAGGATTTATTTATAAATCCTTAATAATAAAAATATTTAATTATTTACTTTTATCCATTTTATCCCCCCCCCCAATTTCTGTGTCCATTCACTGCACAACTCTCTGTGTCTGCTTCCTGCCCTCTCTTCTCATCCCTCTCCCCCTATCCTCACTGGGATTCAATCCTCAGAATCACTGATGTGGGAGAGAGACATCCTACTGACTATGCCACCTTAGTTCCTGGTTTCTTGGTGCATTTCATCTTGGATCTCCCCTGTGTCACTCTCCTGTTACATCATCATCTTGCTGTGTGGCTCACAGGGCCTGACAGCTCACCTGTGCACAGGGCCTGGTAGCTCACCCACTCATGGGGCCTGATGGCTCACCTGTGGTTGGGGCCTGATGGCACATCCACTTGTGGGGACTGACAGCACACCTGTGGGTGGGGCCTGCAGCTCACCTGCCTAAGGGGCCTGGCAATGCACCCACATGTTGGTTCTGGAAGCTTGCCTGCTCATGGGGCCTGATGGCTCACCCACATGTGGGGCCTGGAAGCACATCAAGCCCCATACACCTTCTATATTTTTCTTTTTTAATTTTTACTGGGAGATCCTGGGGGTTGAACGCATGTCCCTCCATATGGGAAATGGATGCCCATCCACTCGAGCCACATCTGTCTCCCTGCTATATCTCTTAAGGTTAGCCAAAGACACCCAAAGTTACAGTTTTTCCCATACAGGATTTTCATATAATAAATCAAGCTTAGTTTATTACCAGCATTCTAAACAGCAGACCTAGGGAGAAAAACTAGGTCTGGGGACACATACATGGTTTCTAATATAGCAAATGATTAGGCTACCCTGGTTATCACAAAATCAGGACAGTGAGAATATTCACAAAGATTAAGGTCTTGTTACAAGCCATAAAAGAAAAAGAGGGCTCATAGATCTGCAAGGGCTTGTAATACTGCAGAGCTGCCCAATGAGTCCCAGATGCAGCCCAGGAAAGAAAAATGCATAGTTCACTAAGATGTCCTTGTGTATGAACCAGGAAAAGATGTTCAACAGCAATAGCTGTTAGGGAAATGCAGATCCAAACTACATGGAGATATCATTTCATGCTTTATTATATGGCCATTATTAAAAATAAACAGAAAACTACAAGTGCTGGAGAGGATGTGGAGAAATAAGAGCACTTTTATAATTGAGGGAATGTGAATTGGTGAAGACTCTTTGGAAGACAGTTTGATGGTTCCTCTGGAAGCTTAATATAGATTGGCTGTATGATCCAGCAATATCACTTCTGGGATTATATTCATAAGAACTGAAAGCTGGAATGCAAATTTACATTTGCACACTGATATTTATAGCAGCATTATTCACAATTGCCAAAAGACTAAAACAGCTCAAGTTTCCATCATCCAATGAGAGGACAAACAAAATGTGGCATATACACATGATAGAATACTATTCATCTCTAAGAAGAAATAAAACAAGATGCATATGGCAACATGGATGGACTTTGAAGACATTATGTTGAGTGAAATAATCCAGACACAAAAAGACAACTTATGTATGTCTCACTAACATGAACTAAGTATGATTATTAAACCCATTTTGTTAAATTTTAGATTATAGGTTACTAGAAGATAGAATGAGTATTAATAAGGGGGAGCTGGTATTTAATGTAGGTAGAATATTTAATAAGGTTGGTTGTAAATGTGTGGAAATAGAGTTGATGGTAACACATTACAGTGAGTATAACTAATACTGCTGATCGATAAGTGTGATTGTAGCTGAAAGAAGTATTCTAGGGATATAAATGTCAATAGAAGAATGCTAGAGGTTAATCTAGGGACTCTATAACAATGAACTTAGTGGTGGATGAAGATAGTGGTTAGTACAAATACAAGAATGTTCTATGAACTAGAACAAATGTAAGTCTGTATCACAGGGTGTTAAGAAAATGAGGATACATGGGAAAATACAACTAATGGAACTTAGAGACTATAGTTAGTAATATTGTAATATTTTTGCATCAATGACAAAGGAGGGCCTATATTAATGCTGAGGGTCAACAATGTGGGTGTGGGTATGGAATTTTTCCTTCTAGAGTAAGGTAAAGTTTCTAAAATTTAGTTGATGGCAGCACAATTCTGTGATGAATCTGATATCCACTGAGTGTACACTTTGGATGGACAGTATAATGCATGGGGATACATAACACAATAAACCCTGTGGTAGATGATGGGCTGTGGTTAGCAGTGCAAATATGAGAACATTTTCTTACAGTATTAATTGTAAAATACTTATACATGGTATTAATAATAAGATGGTTTATGGGGAAAATACACCAAATATAAGCTATGATATATATATATAGCAGTAATATACTGGTGATATTTTTTCATTATTTTAACAAGTGTTACACAAAAAGGCAAGATGTTGCTGTGTGTATGGGAATCCTGTATGTTATGCTTTTATGCATGATTCTTTTGTAAAGTCACAACTTCTCAAATAAAAATAAAATCATACCATATGAGGTTTGGGATTGGAACAGAAGTCTCCACTTCTCCAAAAAAATTACTAATCATTTCCTGGGACTGTACTTCCTTTGAGGACTTATGGATAAGAAATGATATATTATAGGCAAAATTCCTGTAACCCTTGGTTAAAATGTCATCTCAATTTCTTATTAATAGCATCTAAATCTTGTTATGTGTAAGTAGTTTAAATAATCATACATAAGGAATTTCCTTCGCTATTACTAAGAATTGATGTATGTGTTATCAGGGCCATGAATAGTGCAGAGAATATATAGGGAAGAGAAAAATAAGTTGGCAAGGTTATTGGTTGGGAAAAGGGGCTGGAAGAATATAATGAAAGAAAGTTATAGAGAAAAAACAAATAAGTGGGAGAGAAAATATCAGAAATATTACTGGTGGATAATAATTGGAAGGCCACCAATGATGATCAGATAAGGATAGTGACTGTTACCTTTAATCATTCCAAATAAAAGTTAGAAATGGAATAGGGAACTTTTTGTAAAGATGATAGTCTAAAAGAATACATGTACTTTTCTTTCATGTGTATTCAAGCTATTTTAGATGTATATAAACTATGATTTTTATATCTTACTTTTGAATTCATCCTTTTTTCATTATGAAATCTCCATCTTTACCTCTAGTAATATTCCTTTTTTAATATTTTTTTTAGCTATTGGCAGCTGGGGAGTGAATCTGGGATCTCATATGAGGGAAGCCAGCACTCAACCACTGAGCCACACCAGTTCTTATGACTTGGTTTTTATTTGTTTTTGTTGTTGTTTGTTCTGTTTTCCTTATGAGGCACTGGGAATTGAACCTGGGATCTTCTTTGTGGGAATACTCAAAGTATAGCTTTCTATATATGTCTGAATGCCCTATGCTTTTACTTGGATGAGACCTACTAATCAAATTAAATTCACAAGTGGCCCTTTCAGCAGATATTTTGAACATTGAGGTTTCCCCAGACCAGGCTTGTGCCCTCCAATCTATCCTATAGGAAGAAGGTCCTTCTGAAGTGCTTAAAGATATCATTGCAAAGGTAAGGGCAGTTGTATGGGCAGATGGCATGCAAGAATAGCTGTATTAGTCAGCCAAAGGGGTGATAAAGCAAAGTACCAGAACTCTGTTGGCTTTTACAAAGGGTAATTTTTGGGTAGAAGCTAACAGTCACAAGGCCATAAAGTGTAAGTTACTTCCCTCACCAAAGTCTTTTGCCACATGTTGGAGCAAGATGGTAGCTGTTCTCTGTGAGGGTTCAGTCTTCCTCTATCTCCTAAGGCTCCATGGCTGTAGCTCCTTTTGTTCTCAGCTGTAGGTAAGGATAAGGCTTGTCTTTCTCCCCAGGACACATTTCTTTCCAGGTTTTCTCAGCTGTTCAGGGCTCTGGTCTCTTCAGGTGAATGGCTTGGCTCTCTTTTCAGGGCTCCAGCATCCAAAAATCCAACTCTATCCCCTGCCTTGTCATTTTTCTGTGATTCTCTACTCACCAGGGAGACAGGGGCTCAACATCCTAATGATGTTGCTAAATCCAAGCCTTAATCATAATTTAATCAATTAAAAGTGAAATCTCTGAATTTAATATAATCTAATATGCCCAGAGGAACAGACTAGTTTACAAATACAATCCAATATTTAGTTTTGGAATTCATATAAAATGCTAAACTGCCACAAGAGTCGCAAGAATAGTTATATTAGTCAGCCAAAGGAGTGCTGATGCAAAGCATTTTACCTATTCTGGTAAAAATTCAACCCAATCCAGGCTTTCCTAATCTTAGTATCCCTTAAAAAGGAAGCTCAGGAGCACATAAGCCTATTAATAGACTCTTCTTAAATATCACTTAATTCTACCATGTCAATCTCCATACAGCATTCTTTTCCTACTCATCCTAAAATCAAAGGAAAAAAGGAATATCAATTTGTACAAGACATAAGAACTATCAATCAAATAGTGGAACACATTCATCCAGTGGTGCCAGAGGCATGTCTGGAGAATTCTGTTGGTTTACTGTGTTCGATTTAAAAGATGTTTTTATTGTGTGCCATTAAGCCCTGAATCTCAGAAATTATTTGCTTTTGAGTAGGAAGATCCCTGAACTAATATGAAACAAATATATTATTGGATTGTGCTTCCCCAGGGTTTTTTAAATGTCCCTACAGTATTTGGGGAGATTTTAGCCAAAAGCTTAAGAGAAAAACTGCAAAATGCATTGTTTTTGCAATATGTAGATGACATCTTACTTGTAAGTAAATCCAAGGAAGCTTCAAATCATAATACAATCCTGACCTTAAATTTCTTAGCAGACCAAAGTTATAAAGTGTCTAAGAAAAAAAGGTCAAATTTCACAACCAACTGTACAATATTTAAGATCTGAATAGTCAAAAGGACAAAGGAACCTAGTACCCAACTGAAGAGGTTAGGGGAACTGGCTGGCTTCTTCTGTCTATGTATTCCTGGTTTTGGACTGATAGGTAAACCTTTATATGCAGCCTTGAAAGGGGAAGTAAAAGAACCTTTACAATGGACCCCATAATGCCAAATAACCTTCCTCCTTATAAAAAAAAATCTGCCAACAGAACCTGCCTGAGACTTATTTGACCCTCAAAAAGCTTTCTTCCTATTTTTTCATGAGCAACAAGGCATAGGTTTAGGAGTCCTGATGCAAATTCTTGGTAACTCCAAAAGTCCAGTTCCTTACTTCTCCAAACATTTGGATCCTGTAGCCCAAGTGTGGCCAGTTTGCCTCATAACAATAACCATAACATGTGGTCTTCCACAGGATGCAGAAATATGTACCCTAGACCAACCTACAACTCTATTTACCCCCCGCTATGTATTATCTCTCCTAAAAAAAAAGGGGCATATTGGCTTACAGGAGGAAACTTCACTAAGTACCATTATCCTTTGATAATCCCAATGTGAAACTCAAGGTTATTGCTTCTTAAATCCAGGAACTCCTCTACCCAACAGCAACTGGGAAGAACCCAAACATGGCTGCATATATGTCATTGATGAAGATTATTCTGGCAGACCTGACCTCCTAGATGTGCTCTTAAAGGACAGAGACCTGGGAATGTTTACTGATGGAAGCAGTTTAATGGACCAGGGGCACCAGAAAACAGGGTATGGTATTGTTACTTTACAGAAAACACTGGAAGCTGAAGCTCTTCCCCTAGATACATCCATACAACCTGCTGAACTCATTGCACTTACTAGGGGTTTACATCTTGGCAATGGAAAGAGAGTGAACACTTACACTGACTCTAAGTAAGCCTTCTTTTTGGTGCACACTGATGGAACTATTTGGAAGGAGAAGTGTCTTTTAAGTTAAGGAAGCAAGACATTAAACACTCTGACTTCATAATCACCTTATTAGAAGTAATTATGTTACCTAAAGAAGTAGCTATTCTTCATTGTCCAGGGCACTAAAAGAGAAATACACCTATGGCTTCTGGGAATAACCAAGCTGATCTAGCAGCAAGCAAGCCACTCTAATGTAAAAATCATCACTAATTCTAACTTCTTCCATAACAATTAATCTCAACCTTTAAATCCCCTGAGTATGCATCAAAGGACTTAGCCAGAGCAAAAGAATGGGAATTTACTAATCAAATTTCAACTTGGTGGCTCTAGAATGAAGCAGATTTTGTACTTATGCCTGAAAGTCTAATTGAGCCAATCATATCACTTTTACATCACAGCACATATGGCTGAGAAACTGTGTACCACTAGTTGCACAAATTTATCATATGACTAGATATGAGAAGGAGTATTCAAAAGGTGAATTGAGATTGTGTAATATGTGACAAAGTCAATCCCAAAACAGTTTATGACAAGAAAGTACAATACTGAGGCCTCAGTGCAGGAGAGGATTGGCAACTAGATTTTACAGTAATGTCTAGAGCCCAAAGAAACTATAAATACCTATTGGCATTTGTAGACACCTTCTCCAGCCAGGTTGGAGTCTTCTGAAGCAAACTGAAAAGGCTTCAGAAGAATAACAACCCTTTTAAAGGAGATTATTCCCAGGCTTGAGCTACCAAACTCTACTCAAAGTTATAATGGAAGCACATTTATATCTTCAGTCACCAAGAAACATCAAAAGCATTGGACATTACTTGGAATTTTCATATCTTATAAGGGCCTGAATCTACTGGAAAAACTGAAAGAATGAACCAAAGCTTAATGAGAACTTTAACCAAAATTTGTCAGGAAACTAACTTGACAAGGGACAAGGCTCTGCCAATTTCCCTGCTTTGGAAAAGAGTAGGACCCAGAAGTTGACTTGACTTAAGTCCTTATATAATAGTATATGGGAGATCATTTTTTAAGAACAAACATCTTAACAATGTTCAGTTGGCCTCACTTGGAAATAATCAAATATACTAAATCATTAGGAACTACTAGACAATAATCCTATGAAATTTTATATTTCTTCATCATATTTTCAAACACAATAGAATGTTTTCATTGCCTACTTATAAGCCCTCTTTTCCATAGACTTTTTAATTATTGTCACTAATTAAATTCTCAAGGAAGGATACCCTGGGATGTAGCTTAGGGTGCCATATAGTTATTAGGGACTGCTATTGGGATCACTATATTTGGAGAAAAAAGGGGGAGGAAGAAATTCTGGGCAGAGGGAAATGTCAAGCTGCAATGTGGCTTTACAGCTTATGGGATCAAATGTCTATGGGTAAAGTGCAAATACATTGTTTGATTTTTCT
Organism: Tolypeutes matacus; assembly: GCA_026826555.1. Classification (NCBI taxonomy): domain Eukaryota; kingdom Metazoa; phylum Chordata; class Mammalia; order Cingulata; family Chlamyphoridae; genus Tolypeutes; species Tolypeutes matacus. Next base: position 4,403,013 of record JAKSZT010054586.1, read on the forward strand.
TAAGAAATGACATTACATATAAAGAGATTACTAAATTTTTCATTAATTTCCTCCAAAAAATTGTTAAACACTTTTTATTTATAGGAAAATCAACAATGAAACTGTCATTTATTCCAGGAATCCCTAATATTTAGAAGCTTGTAGGGATTTGCAGTCCTTAGGACATCAGCTATATCCGACACGAAGATACGTGTACTGGATGGTCTTTCTCTTTCATAGTGGTAAAATATGCATGTTCTATAACTGTGAATCATATTTTTTCCTTGGATATAAATTTTTAGTACAAAATGTTCTATTTATATGGACCACAACCTGAGAAAGAGTTGGTAGGTTTCAGGTTCTACTGCGCTTGTGCTATTGAAGTGTCTATACTCATATCTCCTATTGAACACCTGAGTTTTGCAGAGTTGAGAGAGGAAGAATCTTTTGGTCCCAGGTTGTCTATGAAGATTATTCAGTTCTGCAGAGTACAGTACATTGATTCAAAGTTTTCTGCCATTTTAATGAATAATAGAACTATCACATACTTAGTACGGTTTTATAGGAAGCACTTTATACATTAGCTCCTTGGATATTTCAAAAGCTGTATTTGTTAAACTATTTCTCTAGATGTGGAAGCAGAAGTAATTGAAGGGAATAATTTAATCATAGTCATGGTTTGAAAGTGGCAGATCATGGATGTTGTTTCCTTATGATGAGTCTGTAGACTTACTTAGTATTGGTGGTGAAGATAATTTTAACTAAGAATGCTCAAGGGCAAATATTATAAGTACCATCTGGAAGCCATAATTACCAGTTTCTTGGGAAATTTCCAGGTTATATCACTCCACCTCTCATGTAATTTTGCCATATGTGAATTTTTATGTAGGCAGTTTGCCTGTCTCTGTAAGTTTATATGAAATAGAAGTGCCACATCAGCACTGAGTCTGATCTGACTGGAAACCCAAACACAGTCTGAGATTTCTATGTACAAAGCCCTTATCTTCCTCAGTGCCATGATCTCAATCATCATACTCTGATAATTGGTAGGAATAGAACTAGAATGCCCATAATGTTTTAGGAATCAGTGATAGTCAAAGATTTAGCTATCAACTTCACCCTAGAAAAATGGGCCTTGCTTGCTGCAACCCAGAGAAAGCAGTTAAGACAGGTCAAGCTGGTGAATATCAATCTGGTATCTGTCACTGAGTTTCTGAAAATTTTATCTCTCTATCTAAAATCACCTTCTCTCATACATCCATCTAATATATTTTGAAAAGAGCATCTTTTCAAAATATATTCAAGCTGATAGGCCACTAACCTTCCCCATATGTCACTCTAATCCCTCTGCTCTTTCACACTTACAACTACCTGAAAGAAATTTGATTCTTCAGTTTTTGCTCACATCTCATTTGTAACTATCCTAACTAAAATTCCACATATTTCTTGCTACTCATTTTCTAATACTCAGAAAACTGCTGAGAACTCAATGAATATTTTCAACTGATAAATAAATTGAATAAATATTCTCCACATAATTATAATGCTCTTGGGACTATTACAAGGTTTTAGAACACAAAAATTCAAAACCAAGTATATGATTTTCCACATACAACATAGATTGTTCTGGTGAGTTTATGATTGGGGATATTTTTTAAAGTACTATTTAACCCTGAGAAAACATAAATTCTCCTTGCATGAAAAGACAGAAGATACTGCAGTCTTTTAACTTGGGCATCAGCACCAACAGCCAGAGTCCCTTAATATCTTTTGGCACAAGGTGAACAGCTAGAGTCTTCTAGTGAAGGGTTGTCAATATCCTATGTTCACAGTGTGCTTCCTTGTGCTGTCCTTCAATGTTTACATTATTCTTCCTCATAGCCTGCATTGGAGTTGATGAAAAATACTATCAGGTTTCTGGGGAGTGTGTGAGTGATCATTCTGTCATAATGTGTTGTATAAGTGGGTGGAGATCCATATAATGAATGGGAAGAAGTTGGAGTCCCATCCTCAGGAGGGCCGATTTGTCCAGAAATAGATAGGTGGGAGTCTCTCAAGAGCATGGGCAGTTCCTAATAGGGGAAGACAACCAATGTATCAAGACCTCAGTCTTGTTGCATGTAACTATGAATCTTGTCCTCCCACAAGTTAAGCCAGGGAGTTGCCATGGGCCCTGGGGGGAGGGGGAGGGAGGAATAGAAGAGATTGAGCAGGGAGTATTTAATGGTCAGTGGAAATGTTCTGCATTATCTTACAGTGACGGATACAGGACATGGTAAATATCATCAAAAATTATTAAACTGTACCATATAAAATGTAAACCATAGTGTAAACCATTGACCATGTTTAGTAGCTATGTTTCACTATTCATATATCAGTTATAAAAAAGGTACCATCCACATATAAAAAAGTATTAATATAGGGGGAGGAAAAGGGGAGGATGTTGGCTATATGTGAGTCTCCTTTATTCTGTGTGTGACTTTGCTGTGACCTTAAACTTCTTTGAAAACAAAATGAAAAAGAGTGAGATACTGGGGAATGAGTGGGGGAAGTACCATAGTACAGACAGGACACCAGATATTGTGGTGATGTAAGGCAAAATGTCAAAAACAATTTTTTTAATATTATTCATTTTTTAAATATCCCAATCTTTTAATGTGATTTTATTTTTAGTTTTTTTAAATTTTTTAATGTATTTTATCTCATATTTAAACTTATTATTATTTCATTTTTCTATTAATTGTATTTGGCTATTGTAATGGCTTCATTTTTGAAGAAATTTTGGATCACAGAAGGGTTACAACTGGGGTGGGGGAGGATCATTGGTGTGAGGTGTCAGGGATGTGGGATCCATGAGAGGAATTTCACCTGAACACACATATAAAGTATGTAAAAATGTTCAAATGTTCATGGGACACTGTCACAGTGGGTGGAGACTTACACAATAACTGAGAGAATACTGAATTCCCATCCTGGAGGGCTATGCCACATTCTGTAAGGGAGCAACAACAGTCCTTCCAATGCAGGGGCAGTGACTAGTGAAGGAGGATGATCCACTGATAGGCCCTTGAAATTGATGACCAGGGTTATGAGCCTTTGCTCCTGAAATTGAAACTTAAGACTACTGTTATGGGGTGTCTAAATGTTGCCTCCTGAGAGCCTCCTTTTTGCTCAAATGTGGCCTCTCTCTAAGCCAAACTCAGCATGTGAATTCATTTCCTTCACCCAAGCTTGGGGCATGACTCCCCAGGGTGAGCTTCTCTGGCACCAAAGGATTGATGCTAAGTACCAACTAGCAAAGCAACTGGAAAAAGACCTATAATAAATGGGGGGAAAGGTAAAGACAAATGAGTTTATATAGCTGAGAGACTTCAAAGTGAGTAGGGAGGTCATCCCAGAGGTAACACTTATGCACATGTCAACATGATCTCATAGACTTCCAAAGTGGATACTACCTCAATTAGTGGGATTCCTGGGGGCTCTGGAGACACCCAGGTTCCTTTGGTCAGGGTGGATAGCTCTGGAGTTTGGTGTCTTTCCAGTGGGCATTATTTTGGAGTTTGTGTCCTGAGAGTGACAGGGTTGGACTCAATTATGTCTTCTCTGCTCATGGCTCATCTGTACCTTCTATTTAAACCTATACTTGGTGATAGAGTTTGTAGGTGTATGTCCAGAAACACAAGTCTTTGGGCTGTCTACGTGCCAGCTGGGCCTGGAACTTTGTTAGAGTTGCAACACCTACTCTGCTCATTGGACTCACCCAAGACAATTGGCAGGGACATGATGATGGACAACAGCTCTCCCAGGGAAGGGAGCAAGTCTGAAACTGCAGGCAGGATAGTCCCATCCATTTTTACCATGGGATATAAGCCCCTTAGAATTGGAGGTTAAGTGGACATCACCATCCCAGAATCCTCAGGATTGGGGGAAGAGCTATGGACTAGAGTGGACTTACTGGTATTTTACTATAGACATATTGTGATTCTAGCAATGGAAGAAATTACAACATTGATGTGGAACCCATGACCATTGGAGGCTCTGGGGGCAGGGAAAGGGAAAAACAGTTGTAATACAGGGTTTTTAGGGGGACTTGGGAATCATCCTGGGTGATGTTGCAATGACAGATATAGGCCAATTTATATCATCACATAACATGCAGAACTGTGTAGGAATGAGTGTAGACTACAGTGAGAACTATGGCCCATGCTTAATGGCAAAGCCCCAAGATGCAGTTTTCAATTGCAATGAATGTGCCACACTAATGAATGATGTTCATGTGGGAGGGTGTGGGAGGTGTGGGGAGTGGGGCACATGGGAATCACTATATCTTTTGTTTAACATTTATGTAAACTAAGTATCTTTTTAAAAATACTATTGTCAGCATAGGATTCAAAATCCATATCTCTGCTTAACAAAAACAGGGTATCAATTCTATAATTTAGATATGATTCCCCAGTTGGAGCAAAAAGAGGAACTATGGAGAGAAGAGTGAGGATTTCCCCATGGCCAGAGTCAGATGAGCTCCAGGAACCTGTGCTGAAATATGAAATGGATCTTGATGAATGAAAGAGCAAGTCTTTGGAAATATCAACTGAAGGTGTTCGTAGTTGACTAATATTCTGTGAAATATATTGAGAGCATCAAAGGAAAAATTCCTCAAATAGATTCATCATTCCACACTTTTATCAATCTCTATTCAAATATCCATCTGTCATTATCTATGACTTTAGGGATATTAACATACTTATTGGAGATAAACTTACATAAAGTAGTCCTTGTCCTTGTCTTCCTTTTTGTGTGTTTTTCTCTTTTTACCTCCCAAACATCCAATGTTCATTTTATTTTTCCCTTACTTTAATTCTGAAAATATTTTATTTGTCAGTTTCTCAAAATGTGCTTCTACTTCCTAGACTATACCTTCATTTACATTTTTCCCCTTCTGAGTAACAATGTTTGCTACATACTGACATGAACATTGGGACTAATAAAAATGCTCATTCTGCAGGGATTGTGGGAAGAAGACATCAGATTAGGCTGACAAGTCTCAGCTCTCTCACAAAAACAATGGAGAGAGAAAGAGCCCAAGGTTCCCTGAGGGATCAGCTTCAGGAGTCAACAGACCAGGACAATGCTTCACAATCCCCAGGAGTGTGAGGGACAGAGAGACAAAGACTGCAAAACAAAAAAAAACTGTGAGTTACTAAACCTCCTGGGCACTAGGAAAGGCTCCCGTTCCCCACCCCTGAAATATTAAGTGGTGGTAAAACTCCTGGCTCATTGCAGCTGACTTAGAAGAGAGAAGACATCTTCCTTTCTGTCAGCTGTTACAAGGGGAAAGAGAGGGGGAGTTGGGGGACTTTTCTTCATTGAATTAACCAACAGATCCCACTTTGAATCTAGGTTCCAGCCAGACCAAAACAAAGGAAAACCAAGAGATATACCTCTGTGAAAAGGTGTGCCAAAGAATGCCATCTGATGGCCCATCTGGAAATTGCATAGACAAAAACTGTTTTTAGGGCTCTCTTTACCACACTCTTGGGGAAAAATCTGTGACCCATTAGTGAGTCTCTGGCACAATTTTGAAAACTTAAGCTGGGCAATTTTTAAAGCTTAGATAAGTTGAACCAAATATCAAAGAAGAGCTGTGAAAAAACAATAATAATAGGCAAGAAAGAGAAATTGACCATCAGAGTAGATTCACCAATGTATTCATATGCCTAGACATCAGCAAAAAATTAGAAGTCATACTAGGAAACAGGAAGAGATGGCCCAATCAAACTAATAAACCAAATATCCTGAAGAGATATAGGATTTAAGAAAACTAATCAATGATAATCACATGACTCTCCTAAATCAATTTAAGGAGTTGAAAGAAAATATGACTAAAGAGAAAACGGATATTAAGAAGAAATTGGATGGGCATAAAGAACAATTTGAAATTCTGCAAGTAACAGAATTTATGGGAATGAAAGACATGATGGATAAGATTAAAAATACATTAAAGGCACATAAGAGCAGATTTTAATTGCTCAAAGACAGAATTAGTGATTTTGAGGACAGAATATCTGAACTGGAAAAGACAGGAGAACAGAAAGAGAAGAGAATGTAAAAATGGAACAGGGTCTCAAGGAATTGAATGACCACACAAAACACAAAAACATACACTCTGAAAAAAGAAAACAGAAAAATAATAAAACAACATATGCATTATTGGTATTAAGAAAGGAAAAGAAAATGGAAGAGAGCCAGAAAGAATATTTGAGGAAATAATGACTGAAAACTTCTCTACTGTTATGAAAGACATAAATATCAATATCCAAGAAGGACAACACACCCCAAACAACATAAATCTAAATAGAACTACCCTGAGACACCTATTATTCAAAATGACAAATATCAGAGTGGCAGTATCGTAGCCAATGAGGTTTATCCGAGGCACGATTATTG
>JAKSZT010054586.1:4469438-4485318 GCA_026826555.1 Tolypeutes matacus
CCTAGGTATTTGATTCTTTTGTTTACTATTGTAAATGGTATTTTTTTTCCTGATTTCCTCCTCAGTTTGCTGGTTACTTGGGTGGTTTGCTTACACCCAAATCAAGAGCAATAAATAAAAAATTTGTCAAGTTTTTCTCAAAATTAAACACTTTGGGCTTCAAATAACTTTGTTAAGAAGGTGAAAAGGCAGTCTACTCAATGGGAGAAAAGGTTTACAAACCATATGTATTAATCAGCCAAAGCGGTGCTGATGCAAGTTACCAGAAATCTGTTGGCTGTTATAAAAGGTATTTATTTGGGGTAGAAGCCCACAGTCACAAGGCTATAAAGCATAAGTTACTTCCCTCATCCACGTCTTTTGCAACTTGTTGAAGCAAGATGGCTGCCAACATATGCAAGTGTTCAGACTTCCCCTTCCTCTTAAGGCCCCATGGTCCCAGCTTCTTCAATATCAGCTGTAGGCTGGGATAAGTCTCATCTCTCTCCCAGGACTCATTCCTCTCTGGACTAAGCTGCTCTGTTCTCTCCACGAGGTTAGCTGTAGACACTCAGGTGAATGGCTCATCTTTCTTGCCAGGGCCTCTGCCATAGCTAATGGAGGCTTCTCTCTTTCCTTATGTATCTGCTTCTATGTGCATTTACTTCTGGGGGATCCAGAATTAAACTCTTTCTCCTCTGCCATGTCATTTTCTCTGTGAGTCCCCACCCATCAAGGGGGTGGGGAATCAACATCCTACTGATATGAAACAATCAAAGCCTCAATCATTATTTAATCAAGTAAGAGTGAAACTTCTGCATCCAATCCAATCTAATATGACCAGAGGAACAAAACAGTTCAAAAACATAACCCAGTATCTATTTTTGGAATTCACAAATAATATCAAACTGCTACACCATATATTCAATAAGCATTTGATTTCCTTGTTATAGAAAGAGATTGTATAGCTCAATGATAGAATGACAAGCAGCCCAATCCAAAATTGAGCAAAAGACTTGACTACATCATTTTCCATAAAGGAAATACAAATGGCCAAAAAGCACATGAAAGGAGATTCAACATCACTAGCTATTAGGGAATTGCAGGTCAAAACAATAATGAGATATCATTTCATGACTTACAGAATAGCCATTATTAAAAAAGAAAGAGACTACTACAAGTGATGGAGAAGATGTGGAGAAATAGGAACCATCCTTCACTGTTGGTGGGAATTTAAAATGATGCACCTTCTGTGTAAGACATTTTGGAGGTTCTTCAAGAAGTTAAAACTATTACTGCTGTATAATGTGGCAAACATCTAGGAATACATTCAGAAGAAATGAAGGCAAGGACAGAAACAAACATTTGCACTCCAATGTTCATATTGGCATTTTTCACAATTGCTAAAAGATGGAAACAAGCCATGTGTCTATCAACCAAACAATGGATAAAGAAAAGGTCATATATTCATACAATGTAATACTGTTCAGCTGTAAGAAGACATGAAGTTGGAATGCATATGAAAACAAGGAAGCACCTTGAGGACATTATGTTGAGTAAAATAAGCCAGGCAAAAAAGGACAAAAATTGAATGGTCTCACTAATATGAATTTGTATGTGGAGTAAACCATGAAGTTAAACTATAGATTATAGGTTACCAGGGATATAATATGGATTAAGAAGGCAAGCTGATACTGAATGTATGTTGAATGTTTAATAAGGTTGACTAAAAATGTGTGGAAATGGATAGAGGTGATTGTAACACATCATAAAGAGTATAACTAATACTGCTGATGTATAAATGTGATTATGGCTAGAAAGTGTAGTGTAGGGAGGTTAATGCCATTTGCAAGAAAGCTAGAGGATAATCTAGGGACTCTATAACATAGTTGTTTCTGTATGTTGAGAAGGGTGGATAATAGTACAAATACAAGAATATTCCTCTATTACAAGGTGTTAAGAATACAATGATACATGAGAAAATACAACTAATGTAACTTTTAGGTTATAGTTAACAGTAATACTGTCATTTTTTGCAGCAGTGTCAAAGAAGGTACTCTATTGATGTACCGGGCCAACAGTGGGGTTATATGGGTTATGGGATTTTCCCTTTAAGTAATGAAAACTTACTAAAATGAAATGAGGCAAAGAAAGCACTACACTGAGATGAAACAACAATCCACTGAGTGTATATTTTGGATGAATTGTACAAGGCAGGAGACAATATAACACAGTGACCCCCATGTTGAATTATGGACTGTGATTAACAGTAGTGGGTGATAGGCTGCATTTAACAGTACAAATATGAGAACATTCTATCATGAACTATAACAAATATACAATGCAAAAACATGGTGTTAATAGGTTTGTGGAAAAATACACAAAATATAAGCTATGGACTATAGACAGCAATAATATTATGATAATGGTCTTTCATCAATTGTAACAAATGTGTCACAAAAATGCAAGGTGTTGGTGGCTGGATGATATATGTGAATCCTGTATGGTATGCATGATTGTTTTGTAAACTCAAAATATATCTAATAAAAATGCAGTCTATGAATGCCCAGTGATGGTAATCAAAGGTCAAAGATCAAGCACATGGAATATGAGAGCCCATGTGACCACCTTTGGATTAGTTCATACTTCTCCACCCAAGGATGTGATAATTGTGATTAAAATGGAAAACAGAATAATAATTATGAATTGGAATCCTCCCTCTGAACCCAGTGGTGGAATTACAGGTTACATCATTTATTATAGTATAGTATAGGAAATGTTGAAATACATGACTAGGTTATTGAGTCTTTTGTAGATAATGGTATCATTTGCCAAAACAAACAAACAAATGAAAAAAGGAACTCTCATTGGGGAGTGGATGTAGCTCAGTGGTTGAGTGTCTGCTTCCCATGTAAAATGTCCTGGGTTCAATCCCTGGTATCTCCTAAAAAATATTATATATATATATAAAACAATTGAGGTGAGAATTCTATGCCAAAGACTTACCTGCTTTATGTCCTGTAATGGAACATCCTGGGGAGGGAGAAGTTCTGTTATCTGGGAAGGAGAGGAGACATTCAAATTCCTTTAAATGGGGAACCACTAAGGCCACTAGCAAACACAAGCCCACGACAAGACATAAGCCCAGAAAAGACTGGGTTGATCCTGCACTTTGCATTCATCTTGGGCTGCCCTGCCCTGACAGAGAAGGCCAGCCAACACAAACTTAAATTTCAAAGATAATCAAAGGTATTTTATTTCCTTAGATATGTTTGGTTTTGTTAGTTCCTGACACTCAAGAAAATCTGTCATATCACTATCTGGATAAAAAAAACAAAAAACAGACATCTCAGGGAATAAACACCAGAGTTAACATTTTAAAATATTAAAATTTACAATGGGCAACAAAGATAACAAGACACACAAACAAGAAATGATTGCTCACCCAAAGGAAGAAGATAAAAATCTTAAAACATCAATGCAAAAGACCAGACTGTAGACAAACTGCACAAAACCTTTTATTAAAAAAATTATCTTCAGTATGCTCAAGGAAATAAGGAAAAATACAAAGTAAAAATTACAGGGTATTAGGAAAACAAATTATGAATAATATGAGAATCTCAATAAAGATATAGAAATTTTTATAAAAGAACCAAATAGAATTATTGGAGTTGAAGTTCACAATAACTGAAATGAGAAATTCCCAGGAGCGTTACAAGACCATATTGGAGCTGGCAAAAGAAAGAATCAATCAACTCATAACCAGACATTTTAAATGCTGAGCAGCAGAAAGAAAAAGAATTATAAAAAACAAAATAGCTTGAGTCCTCTAGGACACCATCAATCATAAATATTTAGTCATAATGAGTGCCCTAGAAGGAGCAAAAAGAGAGAAAGGGGCAGAAGAAATAGTCAAAGAATAATTAGAGAAAACTCCCCAAATTAAGCAAAATACACAAATATGCATATCCAAGAAGCCCAGAGAACACCAAACAGGATAAATGCAAAGAAAAATATCCCCTTCACATACTGATCAAACTCTTGAATGCAAAGGACAAGAAGACAGTTTTGAAAGCTGCAAGAGAAAAGCAGTGTGTTATGTAAAAGGGGGTCCCAATTATATTAAGTGCAGATTGCTCCTCAGAAACCATGAAGGCAAGGAGGCAGTAGGTTAAATACTTAAAGCATTGAAAGAAAACAAGTGCCAAGAATTTTATATCCAGGAAGACTTTCCCTCAAAAATAAGGGAAGGATCAAGACATTCCCAGATAAACAAAAGTTGAGGGAATTCATCACCACAAGAACTTCCCTACAGGTAATGCTAAAGGGAATTCTTCAGACTGAGTGGATAGTTCAGTAGACAGTAACTAAAAGTGGGATAAAGAACTAAGGACCTCTGGTAACAGCAAACATTTGGGTATTTATAATCCAGTATTACTGGGTTGTTGTGGTTTTTTTGGGGGGGTATATGACAACTCTACTTACATCCTATAGGTGCTAAAATGCAAATGCATAAAAATAATAAATATTTTTTTGCACATACAATGTATAAAGGTATAGTTTTTAACCTTTGTAATAGAGTTATAAGAATGGTATATGTGTATGATATTGAATTCAATTTGGTATTACATCAAATATGATAGTTTGTATTTAGGATATTAAATTTTAGCCCCTTGGTAACTGTGATGGTTAGGTTAATATGTCAACTTAGTCAGGTAATTGTGCCCAGTTGTTTGGTCAACAAAGCACTTGGCTAATTGCAATACAAGGACATTTATGGACTTTAGTCACCAGTGAGTTTACTGCATAGATAGCTGATTACATCTACATCAGTCATGGAGATTGGCATCAGCAACGAGTGATGCACATCCCAAGGAGTATAAATCCTACCAAGCCTACTCCAAGATACTTGTCAAGTTGTCCAATGCTCAAGACAAAGAAGGAAGACTGAAAGCAGCAAGAGAAAAGAGAACCATCACATACAAGGCAAGCTAGAAAAGATTAAGTGCTAAATTCTCATCTGAAACCATTGAGGCAAGAAGACAGTGGTAAGACATAGTTAAGGTGCTAAAAGAAAATAATTGCCAGCCAAGTATTCTATATGCAGCAAAACTGGTATTAAAAATGAAGGAGAGTTCAAAATATTTACAGATAAACAGACATTAAGAGAGTATGTCAGCAAGAATCCTATACTTCAAGAAATACTAAAAGGAGTTCTGCAGGCCAAAAGGAAAAAAAAAACAGGAGAGAGTGTTGGAGGAGAGTGTAAGAACAACTAAAAAGATAAAAAGAGAAATAAAATAATATATGGCATAAGTAAACCTAAAGGAAATATGACTAATGTAAGTAATTCCTTGACAGTAATAACATTGAATGTTAATGGATTAAACTCCCATCAAGAGACACAGATTGGTGAATAGATAAGGAAATATGAACTATCTATATGCAGTCGATAAGAAAGCCACCTTAAACCAAGGGATCCAAGGACACTGAAAGTGAATTGTTGGAAAATAATTTTATAAGCTAACAATAACAACAAAAAGTCTAATATCAGACAAAATAGACTTTAAATGAAAAACTATTGTAAGAGACAAAGAAGGACAGTATATATTAATAAAAGGGGTAATATATCAAGAAGAAAGAGCAATCATAAACATTTATGTACCTAACCAGGGTGACTCAAAATACATGAGGCAAAACTCAAAAATCTAAGTGGAGAAATAGATACCTCTACAATTATAGTGGGGGACTTTAAGAAACAAATACTTTGAATAATACATTAGAGGATCTGGACCTAATGTACATATATAGATCGTTACACTCAAAAAGAGCAGGATATACATTCTTCTCAAGTGCACATGGATCATTCTCCAGGATAGACTACATGTTAGGCCATAGAACAATTCTCAATGAATTCAGAAAGATTGAATTTGAACAAAGTAATTTCTGTGATTACAATGGAATGAACCTGGAAATCAGTAAGGGATAGAGAACCAGATTAGGCACAAAGATATGGAAATTAAACAACACACTCTTAGACAAACAGTGGGTCAAGGAGGAAATCTTAAAAGAAATCAGTAACTACCTTGAAATGAATGAAAATGACAACTCAACATATCAGAACCTATGGAATATAGCAAAAGCTGTACTGAAAGGAAAATTCATAGCCATAAATACCTATATTAAAAAAGAAGATAGAGAAAAAGTCAAATACTTAACTGCACACCTGGAGGAATTAGAAGAACAACAAACTAACTCAAATGAAGTAGAAAGAAGGAAATAACAAAGATTAGAAAAGTAAATGAAATTGAAAACAAGAAATCACTAAGGGAAAAAAAAAACTTTCTTTGTGAAGGTCAATGAAATTGATGAGCCTTTAACTAGACAAACAAAGAAAAAATTGAGAAGATGAAAATACATAAAATAAGAAATGAGGAAGGAGATATCACCACTAACCCAACCACAAAAAAGAATATCATAACAGGATACTTTGAAAAATTATATGCCAACAATATGAATAATTTAGAGGAAATGGGCAAATTCCTAGAATCATACAAACAGACTACATTGACAGAAGAAACCTTGGAACTCAACAGAGAAATCACAAGTAATGAGATAGAATCAGTCATCAAAAAGTTCCCAACTAAGAAGAGCCCAGGATAACATGGCTTCACAGATGAATTCTACCAAACATTCTCTAAAGAGCTAACACCAATCCTGCTTAAACTCTTCCAAAAGATAGAACTGGAAGGAACATTGCCTAACTCATTCTATGATGCCAACACCACCCTATTAGTCAAACAAAGAAGCCACTAGAAAGGAAAATTATAGACTAATATCTCTAATGAACCAAGATTCTAAAATTCTCAACAAAATACTTGCTAATCATATTCAACAGTACGTCAGACAAATTAGACACCATGACCAAGTGGGTTTCATCCCTGGCATGCAAGGATAGCTCAACATAAAAAAATCAATGTAATTCACCACATAAACAGATCAAGAGAAAAAAAGTCACATGATCATCTCTATTGATGCAGAAAAAGCATTCTACAAAATACAGCACCGTTTCCTGATAAAAACCCTCCAAATGATAGGAATAGATGGAAACTTCCTTGACATAATAAAAGATATATATGAAAAACCCAGAACTAACATCATATTCAATGGTGAAATTGTAAAAGCTTTCCCTCTAAGATCAACAACTAAGCAAGGATGTCATACCCACATTCAGTGCTCTTATTTAACATTATTTTAGAAGCACTTGCTTGAATACATAGGCAAGAAAAGATATAAAATGCATCCAAATTGGAAAGGAAGGAGTAAAAATTTCACTATTTGCAGATGACTTGATCCTATACCTCAAAAGCCTTGAAATCTACAGCAAAAGTTCTAGAGTTTATAAATGAGTTCAATAAAGTGGCAGGTTATAAGATTAATGTGCAAAAATCAGCAACATTTCTGTACACCAATAACAAGCAATCTGAGAAGGAATTCAAGAAAAAAATCCCCCTATATTTTTCATGTAACATTTATGTAATCTAAAGCTTCCTTCAAAATAAAGTAAAATAAAATAAATTGAAATATATAGGGAATTCACATATAACTCCCACACCATTTTACAAAATTTCCCCTATTATTAATATCTCACATTAGTGAGGTACATTTGTTACAATGGCTGTACCAATATTGAAACATTGCTACTAACCAAGGTCTATGGTTTACATTATGGTCTACACTTTGTGCTGTACATTTTTATAGTTGTACAGAGCATTTTTTAAGGCATGGGAATTGCTCTGTATGATATTGCAATGACAGATGCATGACACTATAGATATGCCAAAGCTTATGAACTGAGTCTTTTCCAGGTTAAATTTGCTCCTTCTGAAACATGTGATGGTGCAGCCAGTCCCCAGACCAGTGTTGCCTTGCTCTTGTACTCTTCACCTCTCCCAGTCTATCCTTTTTCCTTCTGCCTGTTGAAGTCCCACCTGCTCATGAATCAAATCTCACCTCATTTCACCCTTCTTTTTACTCCTCTTTCACATACAGCCTGTATCCTGGGAATAAAATGATCTTATGTTCCAAACAAAAATATTAGGACATGTTGTGCGACAATTATTTTAACTAATAAACAAAATGGGGAAAATCATCTCAAGTGCAAGAAAATTTACCATTAGCTTCAATAAAAATGTATGTCCTTGCTATTTTGCTATGTCAGAATGCCTGTTTTTCAGTTTTTGCTTTATGTACCATATATACAACATAAAATCTTCCCCTTTAAATCATATTCTAATCTATAACTCACTGCTGGTTATTATATTCACTACGTTATGTTACCATCACCATCATCTATTACCAAAACTTTAACACCATGACAAATAGAAACTCTGGAAATAAATTCAAGATGGCGTTAGTGTAGAAGGGAACACACTGCAAGCTCCCAGAGAAAGATGGATTGTGGACGGGGTCCTGCCCGGGGGTCTGTGCTGTGCACGCATGGAGTGAGAAGCTTGGGACATCTATCTGCGCGGATCGGCGTCATGGACCGAACGGTGGAGATTCGTGAGTTTTGAGGCTGCCGGTGGAGGTTGGCACAGGCGGCTGAGCCCCACGGTTAGTGAAAAAAAAATAAAACGGCCATTGTGAGCCACGTGCGGGGCGAAAAAGTTTTATTTTCTGGGGATCTGGCTGCCTGGCGCCCCTAAGAGCTTGTGTCAACAGAGCAAAGGAACTAATCAGCACCCAGTGAACCGGAGGGGGGATTTTGGTCGGGCAATGGAGCTGATTTCCCTAGCCACCCAGGGATAAGACACGGGCAGCTGCGGAGCCAGGAGGAAGGGACACTTCCCAAAAAAGGGAGGGTTCGGTTGGAAGACAGGGAAGGGTATTTTATATTTTTAGACATCGATCTGGCTGCCTGAACCGCCCCATAGCTTTGGAGAGCAGATAAGCCGACCTGAAGCAGCATTAGGCTGAGAGCAGACGCGAATCTGCACTCAAACTGATTTACTGAGCAGCCCGGTGACACTCGAGCTCAGCGCCAGAAGGGGCGGAATCCACCGCCTTTAGCACTCCTCACTGACTAACATCAGAGCTTCAGCCAACCTGGGGAGTCCTGAAAGTGGGACGTGCTTGATTAATTTCCACGGGCCCAGCTAGGGTCCCTTCCATAAGGGGGTTAGTCTAGAGGAGGAATTATTTTGGGTCCTGCATTTGGCTAAAAAAAAAAAAAGTGAGGTCACCTCAACAAATGAAAAATAAATTCTTTTTAATTTAGTTTAATAGCTAAAAGCTACTTCAGGACCTGCATATAGAACCCTGTGGGGAAATTCATTGATAAACACAAGTAGGCAGGAAGGATCCACGTGGACCCTAGGGGAATCATTGACCCCCCTTAGCTCTGTTTGACTGCTTGCCTGTGTGGATCTTTGGTTTCTCTCTGTTACTTTCTGGTCTATTGCTATTATTCCCGTTTTTCTCCCCCCTTCCTTTTTCCTTCTATTTTTTTTTTTAAAATAGGTGCTGCCAGCTGGTCGCTTCATTGCTGGGCTTCTTATTCAGTAATTTCCCACTCGCTGTATATATTGATTCTGTATTACAAACTATCGCTTATCCTTCCTGCAACTTTCTGCCTTCTGTTTTCTGTTGTGGCTCTTAGAGACAACATTTTTTATAGGCCCACAACTTAAGGGTGTCAATTTCTATCCCATCTATTTTGTTTTCTTCTTCTTTTTTCTTTTTTTTTTTTATTAGTATTAACTTTTTCCTTTCAGAACTTTCTCTACTATTTCTCTCCATCCTCATAATTCTAGCCTTCTAAATCACTATATATATATTCTTCCATTTGTTTTCCCAGTCCATTGTAGGAACTCAATATTTTTTCCTAGTACTCTACACTGCCTACACAAGTTAAATATTCATCTCATTAAGTCTCATTTTGCCCCTCTTCTAAATTCTATCAATATTTCTATTATCCTTCAACCTTCCTTACATCTTTTGATTCCTCTGGCCCTAACCTTTTGCCTTCAAGGGAACATAGAAAGAAGCAAGGAAATAAAATAAGAAGAAAAACAGCCAAAGAGAAAACTTAACACACACGCAGAACCAACAGCTAAATAAAATTTCACAACATAGAGAAAAGCTAATCAACTGAACAAACCCATCAAGATAATATGATGACCAGAGGGCAACAGAAAAATACAAATGACTCTGAGAAACTGGAAAACATGGACCAGTCCAGTGCACAAAATAAAAACCAGGAAGCAATGCAGTACATCGAACAACTAATCAAAGCTATCCAAACAAATATCATGGACCAACTTAAAGAACTGAAGGAAGAGATTAAGGATATAAAGAAGACACTGGGAGAACATACTGAAAAAATAACTAACACACCTAAAAACGTAATGGATATGATGGCGAACAAAGACACAAGTCAAGAAATGAAAAAGACGCTGGACTCACATGGCAGCAGAATTGAACAGGCAGAGGAAAGAATTAGTGATATGGAAGACAATACAGTTGAAATCAAAGAGATTGTAGAAAAGATAGACAAAAAGATAGAAAAAATCCAGTATGGTCTCAGGGAATTAACCGATAATGCAAGACGCACACACATACGCATTATGGGCATCCCAGAAGGAGAAGAGAAGGGAAAGGGAACAGAAGGAGTGTTGAAGGAAGTTATGGCTGAAAACTTCCCAACTCTATTGAGAGAGATGGATGTGCAGATCCAGGAAGCACAGCGCACCCCAAATAGTATAAATCCCAACAGGCCAACTCCAAGACATATACTTGTCAAACTGTCCAATGCTCAAGACAAAGAGAAAATACTCAAGGCAGCAAGAGAAAAGAGAACCATCACATACAAGGGAAGCACAATAAGATTAAGTGCTGATTTCTCAGCTGAAACCATAGAGGCAAGAAGACAGTGGTATGACATAGTCAAAACACTAAAAGAAAAAAACTTCCAGCCACAAATTCTCTATCCAGCAAAATTGGCATTCAAAAATGATGGAGAGTTCAAAATATTCACAGATAAACAGCAATTAAGAGAGTATGTCAAGAAGAAACCAGCACTTCAAGAAATACTAAAGGAATCTCTACAAATTGAAAGGAAAAAACAAAGGAGAGAGAGTTGGAGGAGAGTTTAAAAACAACTGAAAACTCAAAAAGAGAAACAAAACAACATATGACATACATTAACCCAAAGAAAAAATGACTGAAGTAAGAAATTCCTTACGAGTAATAACACTGAATGTTAATGGATTAAATTCACCAATCAAAAGACACAGATTGGCAGAATGGATAAGAAAATATGATCCATCTATATGCTGTCTACAAGAAACCCACCTTCGGCCCAGGGATTCAAGGAGGCTGAAAGTGAATGGCTGGAAAACCATTTTACAAGCTAACAATAGCCAAAAAAAGGGCAGGAGTAGCTATTCTAATATCAGACAAAATAGACTTTAAATGCAAAACTATTGTAAGAGACAAAGATGGACACTACATATTAGTAAAAGGAGTAATCTCTCAAGAAGAGAGAACAATCATCAACATTTATGCACCTAATTGAGGTGCCTCAAAATACGTGCGGCAATCTCTGGAAAAACTAAGAGGAGAAATAAATTCCTCTACAATTATAGCAGGGGACTTCAACACACCACTATCATCATTAGACAGAACATCTAGGCAGAGAATCAATAAAGAAACGAAGGCACTCAACAATACATTAGAAGATTTGGACTTAATAGACATATACAGAACACTTCACCCAAATACAGCGGGATTTACATTCTTCTCCAGTGCACATGGAACATACTCCAAAATAGACCACATGCTAGGCCCCAAAACAACACTCAATGAATTCAGAAAGATTGAGATTATACAAAGTAATTTCTCTGACCACAATGGAATGAAGTTGGAAATCAATAAGGGCCAGAGAAACAGGTTAGGCACAAGGATATGGAAGTTAAACAACACACTCTTAGACAAACAGTGGGTCAAAGAGGAACTCTCAAAAGAAATCAGTAACTACCTTGAAACTAATGAAAACAACAACACAACATATCAAAACCTATGGGATGCAGCGAAAGCAGTCTTGAGAGGGAAGTTCACAGCCATAAATTCATATATTAAAAAAGAAGAAAGAGTTAAAATTGAAGACCTAACTGCACACTTGGAGGAATTGGAAAAACAACAACAAACTAAACCTAAAGGAAGTAGAAAACAGGAAATAACCAAGATTAGAGCAGAACTAAATGAAATAGAGAATAAGAAAGCACTGGAAACAATAAACAAAACCAAAAGCTGGTTCTTCGAGAATATCAACAAAATTGACAAACCCTTAGCCAGACTAACAAAGAAAAAGAGAGAACAGATGCAAATACATAAAATAAGGACTGAGCAAGGTGATATCACTACTGACCCCACAGAAATAAAGAGTATCATAAGAGGATACTTTGAAAAATTATATGCCAACAAGAATGACAATTTAGAGGAAATGGACAAGTTTCTAGAAACCCACAAACAGCCGACATTGATGAAAGAAGAAATAGATGAACTCAACAGCCCAATTACAAGTAAAGAGATAGACTCAGTCATTAAAAACCTCACAACTAAGAAGAGTCCAGGACCAGATGGCTTCACAGCTGAATTCTACCAAACATTCCAGAAAGAGCTAACACCAATTCTACTTAAGCTCTTCCAAAAAATAGAAGTAGAAGGAATACTACCTAACTCATTCTATGATGCCAACATTACCCTAATACCAAAACCAAATAAAGATACCACAAGAAAGGAAAATTACAGACCAATTTCTCTAATGAACCTAGATGCTAAAATCCTTAACAAAATACTTGCTAATCGCATTCAACAACATATCAAAAGGATTATACATCATGACCAAGTGGGTTTCATCCCAGGTATGCAAGGATGGTTCAATATAAGAAAATCAATCAATGTAATACACCACATAAACAAACTGAAAGAAAAAAATCACATGATCATCTCTATAGATGCAGAAAAAGCATTCGACAAAATACAGCACTCTTTCCTCATAAAAACACTACAAAAGATAGGAATAGATGGAAACTTTCTGAAAATGATAAAGGGTATATATGAAAAACCCAAAGCTAACATCATTTTCAACGGTGAAATCCTAAAAGCCTTCCCTCTGAGATCGGGAACAACACAAGGATGCCCACTATCACCGCTCCTATTTAACATTGTCTTAGAAGTACATGCACGAGCACTGAGACAAGAAAAGGACATAAAAGGCATCCAGATTGGAAAAGAAGAAGTAAAAATTTCATTATTTGCAGATGACATGATCCTATACATAGAAAGCCCTGAGAAATCGACAACAAGGCTTCTAGAACTTATAAAGGAGTTCAGTAATGTTGCAGGCTATAAGATCAATGCTCAAAAATCAGTAGCATTTCTCTACACCAATAACCAGCAAACTGAGGAGGAAATCAGGAAAAAAATACCATTTACAATAGTAAACAAAAGAATCAAATACCTAGGAATAAATTTAACTAAAGATGTAAAGGACTTATATACAGAAAACTACACAACACTGTTAAAGGAAATCAAAGAAGACTTAAATAAATGGAAAAATATTCCCTGTTCATGGATGGGAAGATTAAACATCATCAAGATGTCTATCCTACCCAAACTAATCTACAGATTTAATGCAATCCCAATAAAAGTCAACACTATATTTTTTAAGGAACTGGAAAAACTAACCACAAAATATATTTGGAGAGGTAAGAGGCCCCGAATTGCCAAAGATATATTGAAAAAGAAAAATGAAGTTGGAGGTATCACATTACCTGACTTTAAAACATACTACAAAGCTACAGTGATCAAAACTGCATGGTATTGGCACAAGGATAGACCTACTGACCAATGGAACCGGATTGAGAGTTCTGATATAGATCCTCGCATATACAGTCATCTGATATTTGACAAGGCCACGAAACCCACTCAGCTGGGAGAGAGTGGCCTCTTTAACAAGTGGTGCTTGGAGAACTGGATATCCATATCCAAAAGAATGAGAGAAGAATACCATCTCACACCTTATACAAAAATCAACTCAAGATGGATCAAAGATCTAAATATAAGAGCCAAAACCATAAAAACCTTGGAAGATAATGTAGGGAAGCATCTACAGGACCTTGTAATAGGAAATGGTTTCATGAACTACACAGCCAAAGCACGAGCAGCAAGAGAAAAAATTGATAAATGGGATCTCCTCAAAATTAAAAACTTCTGCACCTCTAAGGATGTTATTAAGAAAATAAAAAGGCAACCTACCCAATGGGAAAAAATATTCGGCAACCATATATCTGATAGGAGCCTAATATCCTGCATATATAAAGAAATCCTTCACCTCGAAAATAAAAGGACAAACAACCCATATAAAAAATGGGCAAGTGACCTGAAAAGACACTTCTCCAAGGAAGAAATACAAATGGCTAAAAAGCACATGAAAAAATGCTCAACATCACTTGCTATCAGGGAAATGCAAATCAAAACTACAATGAGATACCATCTTACACCCATCAGAATGGCAGCTATTAAAAAAACAGGAGACACTAAATGTTGGAGAGGATGTGGAGGAATGGGAACCCTCATCCACTGCTGGTGGGACTGCGGTATGGTCCAGCCACTGTGGACGACAGTTTGGCGGTTCCTCAGAAACCTAGCAATAGATCTTCCGTATGATCCAGCAATTCCACTGCTGGGTATATACCCAGAAGAACTGAAAACAAAAATACAAACAGATATATGCACACCAATGTTCATAGCGGCATTGTTCACCATTGCCAAAAGTTGGAATCAGCCCCGGTGCCCATCAACAGACGAATGGATAAGCAAAATGTGGCACATACATACAATGGAATATTACTCAGCGGTAAGAAGGAGCAAAGTGCTAACACATGGAATAACGTGGATGAATCTTGAAGACCTTATGTTGAGTGAAGCAAGCCAGGCACTGAAGGATGAACCGTATATGACCTCACTGATCTGAACTGAGGAAAGTGAGCAGTCTCTGAGAACCATTGTCTGAAAGATAGGTTAACAAAGGAGAGTAAGAGAAGAGCAGGCTTTGAGCCATCTCCCATATGGACATAATCTATGGTAAAGGGATAGAGTGTGGTTGCATGTTGGGGGATGGGGTAGATGAGTGGTGGTGTTCCTGGGTTTGGTGGTACAGCACTGGGGGGTGGGTGGATTAGGAAGTGCTGGATCAAATCCCCAGGGCATGGAACTGTGAATCTTGACATTCCATGGGTTAGGAGAGGGGGGTATCATGGGCCCTGGGGGGCTGGGGAGAAGGGAACAGTCAAGATCTAATGGGTTGTTTGGTGGTCATGGAGAAGGTTTTTCATTACCTTTCAGTAATGGACACAGGACATGGTAAATATCATCAAAATTATTAAACTGTATCATCTAAATTGTAAACTATACTGTAAATCACTGACAATGTTTAGTTGCTATATTTTGCTATCTGCATAACAGTTATAACAATGCTAACAACCAAAAAAAAAAAGGAGGGGGAGTTAATATGGGGTGGGGAAGGGGGGGTGGTTTGGTATCTGGGAGTCTCCAGCACTCCGTGTGTGACTTTGCTGTGAACTAAAACTTCTTTGAAAATTAAATGAAAAATTGGGAGACAATGGGGATTGAGAGGAGGAAGTTGTCATGGCACACCAGACATCCGATAACACAGTGATAAAGGGAAGAAAAAAAGGGAAAAAAGAAGAGAGAAAGGAAATAAAAATGAATATATATATATATATATATATTAAAGGCATTTCCTTTGCTTTTTTGCCCATTTTTTTAATGTCCCAATCCACTAATTATATTTTATTTTGTTTTGTTCTTTGTT
>JAKSZT010054586.1:4485418-4526257 GCA_026826555.1 Tolypeutes matacus
AATGGGTACTGCGGGGGATTATTGGGGGGGAGGGTGTCTGGGGGGGCTTCGTGGGGATTGGTTCAACCGAATATACATGAAAGATATACAAAATCATTCAAAGGATCGGGGGATGGGGCAGGGTCACGATGGGTGGATAATCACACAATAAATGAGGGAATCTGAATTCCTAGCCTGGAGAGCTCTGCCACAATCTCCAAGGGAGCAGCAATAGTCCTCTGAGTGTAGGGACAGTGCCTGTCAAAATAGGATGACCCACTGATGTTTTTTTTTTTATTTTTATTGATGACTACCCTTGTGAGTCTTTGCTCTTGTAAATGAGACTAAGCCTGCAGTTGTGGGGTGCTTAAGGGTTGCCAACTGAGAGCCTCCTTGTTGCTCAAATGTGGCCTCTGTCTAAGCCAAACTCAGCATATGATTGCATTACCTTCCCCCCAACTTGGGATATGACTCCCGGGGATGAGCCTCCCTGGCAACGAGGGATTAATACCAAGTGCCAACTGGCAGCTTTGTGCAGTGGCAGTATCGTAGCCAATGAGGTTTATCCGAGGCACGATTATTGCTAATTGAAAACTTTTCCCAAGTGCCAACTGGCAACACAACTGGAAAAAGACCTTGAATAAAAGGGGGAAATGGTAAAGACAAATGAGTTCAAATGGCTAAGAGACTTCAAAGAGAGTCGGGAGGTCATCCCAGAGGTAACTCTTATGCACACCTCAGTAGGAGCTCATAGAACATCTAAGTGCCTATCACCCCACTCAGTGGGGTTCCTGAGAGCTCTGGAGACACCCTGGTCCTATATAAGGGGGGATAGCCCCAGAGACTGATGCCTAATCATTGGGCTCTATTTTGGAATCTGTGCTCCTGAGAGTGACAGAATTGGACTCAAATAAGTCCTCCCTGCACATCATTCATCAGTCCCTTCTATTCAAAGATATATGTGATGCCTGAGTTTTTAGGTATACTTACAGAGACCAGAGCCTCTGGCCTACCTATGTGCCAGGTGTGCGTGGAATCTTGGTGGAGCTGCAACTCCTACCCTACAGCTCAATGGACTCATCCAAGTCACCTGTCGAGGAGGCAGCGATGGGCAATGGCCATCCCAGGGAATGGAGAGAGTGTGCAACTGCAGGCAGGGTCATCCCACCCACCATATTCATGGGATATAAGCCCTCTCTCACTTGGAGGTGGAGTGGACATCACCATCCCAGTCCCCTCAGGATTGGGCGAAGAACTATGGACTAGAATGGATTTGATGATATTGTGTTGTACATATGTGGTGATTCTAGCAATGGAAGAAATTATAACAGTGATGTGGAGCCAGTGGCCACTGGACACTTTTAGAGCAGGGAGGGGATTTGCAGTTGAAATACAGGGGCTTTTTTCGGGAGTTGGAGATTGTCCTGAGTGCCGTTGTGGCAACGGATGTAGGCCATTTTAAATCAGCACACACCATTCAGAACTGTGTGGGAGAGAGTGTGGTCTACGATGTGAACTGTGGTCTATGGTTGATGGCAAGGCCCCAGGATGTGTAAATCCATTGAGG
Source organism: Tolypeutes matacus (assembly GCA_026826555.1). NCBI lineage: Eukaryota > Metazoa > Chordata > Mammalia > Cingulata > Chlamyphoridae > Tolypeutes > Tolypeutes matacus. Next base: position 4,486,965 of record JAKSZT010054586.1, read on the forward strand.
GTGATGGGCCACATTTGTGAGAGATGTTTGTGTGGGTTGTGCTGGGAGGTATGGGAGGTGGGGAACATGGGAATCCCGGTAGGTTCCATATAAAATTTAGGTAATCTAAGCACCTCTTAAAATATATATATATATTTATATTTATTTATATTTATATTATTTATATTTATATATATTTATATTTATTATTTATATATATTTATATTTACAAAGAAGTTATTTGTAAGCAAATGCACATATATGCATATATATTTATATATCATTTTACAAATATCGGTATGTATTGTGAAAATTTTGATTTTTACCCACAATAAAAAATAAATAAATTAGAAAAATCAAAAAACAAAAACAAAAAACGGGAGTAGCTGCATACACCATAATGTACAGGATATACTGAATGTACAGTATGAATGCACTTTCAAGACACCACTTGTGATTTCAGAGCTGAGTCACTTGAGATGTGGCTTAACATGAGACAAGGCATTATACACTATATCTCAGAGATCAGCTCTGTGCTCTTACTCGTGGTATGAAGTCTCATGTATGATTGTTCTTAATAATTATCTCCATAGCTGATTTTACAGATCATTGGACAGAGCTGGCAGTGAACAACTATATGGGAAGTTGAAAATAATATCTATTATATGTATGTATGTGTATATATATATATATATGTGTGTGTATTGTGTGTATAAATCTGTCAATCAATATATGAATGTATAAATATATATGTATATGTTTGTATAAATATATGTGATTAAATATATATGTGTATATTTTGAAATAAAAGGGAGTGAATAATTTTTATAAAAGAACTGTTTGACTCTTTAAGATAAGTATAAAAAATCATTTCTATTGATGCAAGGGAGGGTCTTGAAGTTTTCAGCCTCCAAATGTAAATGAGGATAGCTGGACCACCTAATGCATGTCTAGAGGTTTCTCTCAAGGGAAAAGATAGGAAGTCTTTTCCTGACATAATATTACACAACTCAGTAATTATAGCTGCACTGCCTGGATTTCAAACCCAATTCTTCCCTTCTTAGATGAACCACTTAGGGCAACTTGCTTATCCTCTCTGTCCCTCACTTACTCTTCAGAAAGTGGGATTGAGGTAACAGTGTCCTCAGAGAGTTTGTAAGACTATTAATATAAAAATGTTTAGAACATTCCACTTAAATGTTAGATGTAACTATGGTAATTAATCCTAAAAGCAATCTTGACAGAAGATCACAATTTACAACTTTACAGATAAATGGTCTCTTGTGAGCCTTCTCACTATATTCACTTTAGGAAAATTCCTTACTCCTAAGGGGCCAGTTGCTGCCTTTACTAAAGCTTGTCTCTCTGCCTATTAGTTAAATTTCTGTCCTCTTAATGGCAACAGATTTTCTTGATTCCTTGTTAAATGGACTGGCCACAACCTCCTATTCTGCTAGGATAGGAGAATCTTTTGATGAGGGTATTTCAGTTAAGGTTTGGCCCACCTCAATCAGGAGGGGTCTTAATCCTATTAGAGGATTTTTTTTGTAAAAGAATGAAAATAAGACAGAAAGAAACCCACAGAAGGAGCAGCCAGAAGCTGGACATCAATGGAGCTCTGCCACATACTCTAATGGAGCAGCAAGAATCCCCCAAGTACAAGGGCAATGAGTAGTGAGGGAGGATGGTCCATTGACAGGCTTTTGGTATTGATGGCTTATGAATATTTACTCTTGGAATTGAAACTTAGCCTGGTATTATACGGTGCCTAAGAGTTAGTCCTGAAAGCCTCGTTGTTGTTCAAATATGGCCCCTCTCTAAGCCAAACTCAACATGAAAATGCTATAACTTTCACCCAGTGTGGGACATGATTCCCAGGGATGAGCCTTCCTGGTACCAAGGGATTACTAGAAATGCAACTGGGAAAAGGCCTTTACAAAAAGGGGGGAAAGGTAAAGACAAATGAGATTATATTGTTAAGAGACTCCAATGAGATTTGGGAGGTCCTTCCAGAAGTTATGCTTATGCATGTCTCAGCAGTATCTAATTGACAGCCCTGATATTTGGACAGCCCTACTCCAAATATCAGGGCTCCTGGGGGCTCTGGAAACATCCAGACACTATACTTAGGACAGATAGATCAAGAGTTTGGTGCCTTTTCAGTGGGCCCTACTTTGGAATTTATGACCCCCAATGTGACAGAGTTGGGCTTAGTTGTGTTTTCCCTACCCATGGCTCTACTATCTTTTCTATTTGAACCTATAATTACTATTAGTGTTGGTAAATGTACATCCAAAAAACTTGAATCTTTGGGCTGTCCATGTGCTGGCTGGGCCTGAATCTCAACTGAGTTGCAGCATCTAATCTCCAGTTTGTTGAACCCACACAGTACAACTGGTGTGGAGGAGATGATGGACTACCACCATACCAAGAGTGTCTACAACTTCTAGCAAGAGAGTCCCATCCATCAGCCATATGGGATTGAAGGTCCCTCTCATTTAGTGGTGGAGTGGTAGTCACCATCCCAGAATCTCAGGAATGAAGAATGAACTATATACTAAAGAATACTTATTGGTATTCTACTATAGACTTATTATGATTATATCAATGGAAGAAATTATACCTTTGATGTGGAGGCTGTGGAAACTGGAGGATCTGAGGGCAGGAAGTGGGAAGAACAAGTGTAATATGGGGGCATTTTCAGTATTTGGGAATTGTCCTGAAGGATATTGCAATGAGAGATACAGGCCATTATATATCTTACCGTAACCTACAGAATTGTGTGGGAGAGAGAATAAACTACAATGTAAACTATAAACCATGCTGAGTGGCATGGTCCAAAATGTGTTCCTCAATTGCAATGAATGTACCACACTAATGAATGTTGTTGTTGTGTGGAAAAATGTGGGAAGTGCAGGGAGTGGGGCATATGGGAATCACCTATATTTTTATGTAACATTTATGTAATCTAAGTATCTTTTAAAAAATTTTATTGACGTACATCATTCATACATGAACATATATAAAAAATAAATGTAGATTGAAAGTTGCGAACTTACAAAACAAACATGCATAACATCATACAGGGCCCCCACACATCACCCCACCACCATACCTTGCATTGTTAGGAAACATTTGTTAGAAATTATGAAAGAATATCATCAAAATATTACTACAGTACTAACTATAGTCCATACCTTACATTTGCTGTATTTTCCCCAACACACCCTATTTTTTATTTATTTACTTTTATCCATTTTTACCACCCTCCCCCATTTATGCTGTTTTTGTGTCCATTCACCGGACAATTCTCTGTGTCTGTTTCCTGCCCTCTCTTCTCATTCTTCTCCTTCTGTCTTCACTGGGATTTGATCCTTGGAATCTTCAATGTGGCAGAGAGATGTCCTACCACCTGTGCAACTTCAGTTCTTGTTTTTTCAGCATGTCTTGTCTTGGCTTTCCCTTGTATCACTCTCCTGTTATGTCATCATCTTGCTGCATGGCACCAGTGCAAGGGGCCTGGGGGTCTCACCTGCTCACAGGGCCTGCAGGACTCACCAGCTCATGGGAACTGGTGGTGCAACCACTCATGGGGCCTCATGGCACACCAATGCATGGGGCATGGCAGTTGACCTGCATGCAGGGCCTGATGGCACATTTACTCACGTCACCTGGCAGTGTACCTGTGCATGGGGCCTGTGGTGCATCCAAAAATGGGGTCTGACAGTGCACTTGTATTCAGGGCTTGGAGAGTTCACTCACTTATGGAGCCTGGTGGCACACCCATGTGCAGGTCCTGATGACACACTGGCTTGTGGGGCCTGGCAGCACACCCACACATGTGACCTGATGATGCACCTGTGCACAGGGCCTGGAAGCCTATGTGCCTTCTATATATATATATTTTAATTTTTACTGAGATTTTCTGGGAATCAAATCCAGTTCCTTTCATATGGGAGATGGATGCCCAACCATTTGAGCCACATCCACCCCCTGTTATATCTCTTAAGGTTGACCAAAGACACCTAGTGTTACAGTCATTTCCCATACAGGATGGTCATATAATACATCAGGCTTGGTTTATCACCTGCATTCTAAAACCCAGACCTAGAGAGAAGAACTAGGTCTGGGGACACATGCATGGTTTCTAATACAGCAAATGATTATCACAAAATCAGGACAGTGAGAATATTCACATTCTAAGTATCTTTTAAAAATTAAAAAACAAAACCTGAGGAGAAGGGAGAGACTTGGAGACTCTGCAATGTGCCTTGATGTGTGCCAAGCTAAGGACCAAGGATCACCAGGAGCCAGGCCCAGAATGTCAGTCTTCTAGGAGAAAGCATCATCTTGATGATGCCTTGATTTGAAATTTTTCTTATCCTCAAAGCCATGAGCTAAAAAAATTCCCATAGTTTAAGCCAACCCTTTGCAAGGTATGTGCTTGAGCAGCCAAAGAAACAAAAACACTCCTCAAATAAAATTATTTAAACATCTCAATAATCACTTCCAGCCTCTCTCCTCATTTCATACACTGTACTATCTGACATGTTGCTTTGATTGATGACATTTCCTTCATTTCTGTTCCTATAATGACAGTGAATATACTATAATCAGGGCTTCATTTCTAAGCTTTCACCTCTGTATGCTTGTGTCTTATGTAAGGAGAGATGTAAATTTAAAAATGAGAAAACCTTTATTCTCTCTGTTGAACATAAGGGAAGAGATATCCTTCTTCTTCCCATCTTTCTGGGAATTTACTTTAGAAAACTTATAATTATGAATAATACTACTTTATCTGTTCATTTGAAATGCATATATTTGAAATGTGTGTCAAAGTTTAACTGAGTCTCTTGCAAATTTTATTACACAAGGTCTATACAAGAAAGGAAGCCATTTCTTTGCAATGTAATCAATGAAAATTGCTCCAAATTTCCTGATAAGAGATGAGCATAACTTCTGGAGGTGGGGTTTAGGGGAGTGCATTCCTGGCTCCAAAATGTAAACCCACCTCTGGTAATGAAGATAGGAGAAATAACATGAAAATATGTATGAAATGGGTTGTATCTGCTTAGTCACATTAAAAAGCTTAAGATTTCTTTTTGCCTTTTAATATCTGCCTAATGCCTGTGGTTCATCACATTTTTCTTTAATGTTTATTCAATGATAAAATAGTTTTTCTCTCTCTTCTACCTTTGTAGAGTGTTTTTTGGGGTTGGGAGATGATTTCATTTTTATTTATTTAGCTATATTTCCCCCAAGAGTTACTGGTGCCTAAATTAAAATATATCTCAAATTTAATACATTACCTTCCCCCAAACAAGTGAAAGTTATATCTCCTCCAATTTCCAAATCTTAATTAATGGCTTCATTGACATCCAGGAATTAATTCTTGAAACCCCCTTTCAGCACCACAAAGCCCAATGGAGCATTGATATTCTCTCTGCACTGAGTACTATTCTTATCCTTCATCACCTCCCATTCTCTCTCTCTCTCTCTCTCTCTCTCTCTCACACACACACACACACACACACACATGATCACACCTTATTCATTTTCCTTCAGTTCATTTTAAATATTATTCCCTCTGAATTCTTCCTTTATCTGAACTCCCACTTGTGGTAGCCTTTCCCTTCTCTGGCTGAGTTCTCTTGAACAGAACACTACTTAATCTTCAGGCAATACCTGTATTTTGTCATTTTATGTTTATTAATTCACTCATTTCATTGCCTCTCATCTTCGCCATGAAACTATTTGCAGAAAAATAGACCATAGAACCTTAAAATAAGAGAGGTTCCTCTCTGACCATTACATATGAATTAAATTCCTGGGGAATTTCTTCTAAACAATAACCAAATCTGTCCTCAGATTGTCTGTCCACAAATGTCTGCAGTGAGATCCCACAATAATCTTCAGATTAAAATTAATTTACAAAGTAAAAGAGATCCTTATCTCTTGGGGAAAATTCTCACCGCTACTCACCTGAACTCAAAGAGATGGAAAATCCAGGGACACTGGGTCATTATTGAGGGTGCTATCATCACCACATTCCAGACCTCAGAGCTTCTTTCTTTCTTATTTTATTAAAGAAGTAGTGGGTTTACAGAACAATCATGCATTAAATATGGGATTCCCATATACCACCCACACCAACAACAACCTGCATTGGTGTGGGATATTTGTTACCATTTATGGGAGCACATTTTTATATTTGTATTATTAATAAATGTCCAGGGTTTATTTTACAGCTCAATGTTTATGTAGTGTAATTCCATGGATTTAAAATTATTTTTATTATATTAATATTTATACAATCTAACATTTCCCCTTTTAATCATGTTCAGATCTATATTTCAATGCTGTTAATCGTGTTCATAATGTTGTGCTTCCATCACCACCAATTATCACCAAAACTTTTCCATCATTCCAAATAGGAACCCTATACCTTTTAAATATTGACTTCCCATTCCCTGTCTTCACTCCACACCTGGTAACTTATATTCCAGATTGTGACTACTAGTTTGCTTATTCTAATTGCCAGGGAGGTCATACAATATGTGTCCTTTTGTGCTTGTCTTATTTCACTCAAAATGATGTCTTCAAGGTTCACCCATGTTGTTGCATGTATCAGGATTTCATTCTTTTTCACAGCTGAATAATATTCCATTCTATGTATATACCACAATATATACATTTTATTTATCCATTCATTGGTTCATGGACACAGGTGTCAAAGCTTCTTTCTTGCTCTTGAAAAATCACTATTGAAAGTGCCTCTTTGTGCTGTTAATAATTTATCAGCCATGCATAAAAAGGGCACACCTTGTTTACCTTGAATGCTAATGAAGAAAAATCTAATAAAAATATCACTAAATAAAAAATTTCCATCTAAATATGTAAAATATTTATATACAGATAATGAAAATAGATTATATCTTTTCATTCTATAATTGCTTTAAAATATCTAAAAGTAACCTTCATTACTTTTCCCAGAAGTCTCACTGTTTTGTGGATTCTGGTTTTGGGGAGGGGGCAATAATGTAGAGAACTTTCAGAAAGAGGATCATTCCTGCAGAAAACTTGTAAGACTACCAACATTCTCTCAGGGTTGGAGCATCAGTGTTGCTCTGTATAAGTACAAATAGTTTTGCTGCCAATACATATTTAATAGAAAGCTGTTTTTCATGAATCTAGTGTGCATATAATTTACTATCAAGGAATAAAAATAACATAGAACACAGATCTCTTCAATTCAGAATTATCTGATATCATGAAGACTGTAAAACCTTACAAGTCTCAATTATTAGGCATTCAAAGGTATGAATTATCCAGTTTCATTACTGATTTGACTATATATAGACTGTTTCAACTATTTTTAAATAAAATAAAAGGTTTAAAGACCTTAGAATATCTCCTGAGAAAAATTAAAAGAAATTACTTGTAAAGAAAAATCAAGCAATATATTTATTAATTATAATTATTCTTGTTTCCAAAGGGAATATTTTGTCTTTTACTATTTTAATAGTCTTCTGAATTAAAAAAAAAAAAAAAAAGTATGCCATAGCATTTTAGTAGCAAACAGTTTTGGTAATGAACTTCAATATTATTGTTCTCTTATATGTGCCTATGTTTTTACATATAAATGTAAATATGTCTTGATGTTTAAAATTTATTCCTCAGATGCTATTGAGCACTGACAGGCATTTTATTAGTGGTTGGATATGCTGTTGTGAGAAAAAAATATATGTGCTTCCTTCCTGACTATAATATCTAAACATCCAAGCACATTGTTTTAACATTTGAACATGAAGTTCAATGTGTTAGCAGAGAGATATGTCAAATAAACTGTGGCCTCATGTGAAGGGGAGGATCTACTTCCAAGATTTTTGATCTGGTGTTTGGCAGCATTTCATTTCTCTTAAAGGAAATGTTGGACTGAGGAACTTGGTCCATGGTTGTTGTCTGTTGTTCTCATTTCCTTGCTAACTGAGCCCTTCCACATAGAAGTTTGATTCCTCAAAGCTTACAAATGAGAAGGCAATAGAGTCTGCTGTCAAGTAGGAATTCACAGTTCATTGTAAACCAACCTAGGAAGTGATTAACTCTTCCTTTTGATGCATTCTAAACATTACATGCTATTCACTAGGCCCAACCTTCAATCAAGGGAAACAGATTACACTATGGTGTGAACCCGATTCAGCAGGGATCTTTGGGGGTCCTTTTATAAATTTGCCTAACATCTTGTCTTCGACAGACTATGGTTGACATGGGGGCAACCAGCAACTAGACTTCCTGTAGACTCCTTGCACAATCAAATGTCAGCTTTTGGCTGTCTGTCTCATTTTTTTCCATCATCTTTTTTTTAAAAACAAATCTATTTTATTGGTACATATTAATAAAGCTTACAGTTCATTCAATGTGTACAATAATAGTATTTGGTATAATCTCATAGTTGTGCATTCATCATTTCAATCATTATTAGAGTATTTTCATTATTTCAATAATAATAGTAAACAAAAACTGACAAACAATAAACAAGAAAATTCTTCACCTCTCCATCTCTCTGTTTCCACTTCTTTTTTTAAATTTTATTTTGTTTATATATATATATAAATATATTTTAAGAGGTGCTTAGATTACCAAAAATATTACACAGAACACCCTGGGATTCCCATGTTGCCCACCTCCCACACCTCCAACCACATCCCACACAAACATCTCCCACAAGTGTGGCCTACCACCCTCAATGGACTTACACATCCTGGGGCCTTGCCACCAACCATAGACCACAGTTCACATCGTAGACCACACTCTCTCCCACACAGTTCTGAGTGGTGTGTGCTGATTTAAACTGGCCTGCATCCGTTGCCACAACGGTACTCAGGACAACCTCATCTTTTTACTTCTCCAAAATGCCTTCATTCCATAGGAATTTGCTGAGAGCATAATGATTGTCTTGTATTGAGCTAATGGCAAAATATTGAACAATAATCAATATGTGGTCCCAGGTACATCAGTCTTTTGATGGAGAGTATGGTTCTTCTACCTGCAACAAGTGACTTTCTGGAGTCCCTGGCAGGTTTTGGAATCTGATGAAATTCCCATCTGAGGAGGTTAGAAAAATTAAGTTTGTGTGGCTCCATGCATTTCTTTGTGAAATTAAAAATTATATTATTTGGTATTCAGAACTTTGACCTATGATTTTCCTTCAGGTTAGTATCTTTTTTATTTGTTTCTCAGGACTGTACAACTCCTTAATCTTGTGTGTTTGGGGAGATGGAAAGACTAGAGGATGTCTCCTCTGAGAACTTTGTTTTAGTTTTCAGCTTTGCTCATTGCAGGATGGAAAGGATGATAACTGATGAGAATTTCCTCAGCCAAGTGTGAATGTGATCTTGAACCCTATTTCCAACCTTACGTCATCACCAGAGTCTGCCATCTTCACTCTACAAGCATCCTTATTTACATTTATTTCCTTCTAGAGATGTTGGCTCGTTTAAAAAATTGCATACAGTGGGATCAACTTGAGGCTGGAAGGGAACAGTGGAATATTAGAAAGTGAGTGACAGAGTGAGTGACACATGGATACATGAAAAAAGAAACCAAGGTTTCTGCACAGGTTTTGACCATTGTGCAGATGAGACTGTCCTCCCTCTTCCAGCCCTTCCCCCACTGCCCCTATGGAAGTCTGGTTGCCTCTACTTCTACTCCAGGTACTTCTACTCCAGCCACTGCTTCAATGGCTCCATATGGTGACAAGAGCACAGCACTCCTTCCCTCAGTCTCTGCCATTACTTTTGCCCAATCATAATCTTTTCTCAAACACTTAAGGAGGTCTTGTTCTTTACCCAGCCTCTATGCATGTCCCTTGGTCGGACCAATGGATTTGGGAAGGGCACTCCAATACCTAATCCACGGGTGTGGACCAGTGTCCATGAAATTTTAGTATGAAAGTCTGTGTAGGAGAGGAGGAGAAACAGTGTCTGTTGTGTATTTCACATCCAAGTCATCTCAATCTGCACCTGGATGAATCCTCCTCTTCAAACTATTCTTTAGATTGAGACACCTCACCTCCTGACCACCATGAATCCTGCTAGAAACCTAGAAGGGGAAAATCAAGGCCTACATATCCTGGTAGTTTCTGATATCTGCCCTTATATTCCACAAGGGCATCTGAAATGATTAAATTTCAATAAACCCCACTCCCAAGCTATCAGATGTTCCAATATTTTTGTAGTAAAACATATTTTCCTTCAGTCAAGATGCTGGTCAAAGGAGCATTTTTAGACTCTTAAACCTTCACAACCAAGGTATGGCTTATAGAACTTTCCATACCCATCATTATGTCAAGTATCCCCATAAACACAAAATCTGAATAAGAGAAGTTTGTCTCTTCTGTAAACATATCTTCATGAAAGACAAACCCACTACACCCTCCAAGGGGTACTGCCACAGTGTAGTCATTTCTCTTTCAGAGCCCCAGCCCCCTTCATGCTTCACTCATGAGCCACATCTGGTGTGTAGGGGACACTAAGTGTCAGAGGAAGTACATTTTCCATTCGGAAGAGGATCTGACATCCAGTCCCTTTCTCTCCTATCTTACTCTTAAGATTTTGTGGCACTGGGACCTCAAGAGGAGCTCAGTCTCAGGGTGAGAAAAGGACAGAGTTGACCAAGTAAATCACAAATAGGGGACCAGTTACCTATTGCAGGTGTCATTTCCCAACCTCTGCTGCCATATATGAGGAACTGAAATCAAACCTCTGCATAAAGAAGCCCCATTGGTATACTTAGGTCTTCTCTCTATATCATAGGTGCATGGGATAAGCAGGACCCTTTGCTAAGGCCCTTGACTGTTCTCTCCTGTCCTTCTATAGGGAGGCTCCCCTTTCCAGATCATAGTGTGTGAAGATGGAGACTCAATCCCTATTAACTGAGCTTTGGGTTTAAATAGGTTACTGGGGATCCACTTAGAGAATTAACAACACTTACTTGTGAATTCTGTATTATGGGGAAATGTTGAAGCCACATAATTTGTGCAAGCTTTCCTGGCTAATGAGATAGAGTCATAGGATGTGGATCCAGAATCTGACTCCAGGAACTGAACTCTTAACTGCCCCTGGAGTCTGTGTGACTCAGGATGTGCCAGAAAATGGAGATACTAGGGGTTCCTCACTTGGAGGATTTTGTCTGGAGATTAAAATGTCATGATAATTTCATGATACAGGCTGTGTGATGCAATTTAACTTAAAGCAGCCACAACAAAACTGAGAGACATACCCATCACAACATGTGACTTCTGGGGACCTTAACACCAGACACAGCTCTCACATGTTGGGAATCCCCTGGAGAATATAGAAATGAGATTGCTCACTGAGTGCTCCCTCATTTCTGCTTTGGGTGGACACCAGAAGTCTTCATTTATATGAAGTGCTTCAGAGATCTTGGTGTGGTGCAGAAACTTGAACTTCATAACATAGTATTTTTCAAGATAAAGAACAATATTTAGTATGAACTCTAATCTCCATCACACAAAGCAGAATGGCCACTTTAGTGTTACTCACTTCTCCCTCCCTTAACTCTTAGACTATGAACTCTGAGAAACCCAATATCAGAGTCACTATTCCTGTCTCAGACAGGGCCTGCCCTTGTTCAGTTATTAGCATAATTGAGGAGAAACTATTAAGAAGTGTCCAAATAAATTGTGTGGTTGCCAAAATACTCCTCTTTCTCTCAAATATATAACAACACACCTGATTCTTTCTCATCGTGATGATGAGGGTGAATTAACTTTCCATGATGCTGCCTCCTGATTTTGCCTGCCAGACCCTGAACACAAAGATCCAAAGTGCCCCAGGTGGAAAGAGTTCTCATTTGGCAGCTAAAGCTTGTAGTTCAGTGACACTATACTTGGGCTTTTTTTTCTCTTCAGTGAGTTTAGCCAGCAGAGCCCACTTTGAAACTTGGTTCTGGCCAGACTTGAATCATGGTCAAGTGGAGGTTGAAAAAGACCTCCATGGTAAGATTTACCAAAAAAAAAAAAAAAAAAAAAAAAAATCATCTGCTGCCAAGCCATGAAACTGCAAGGAGAAAAAAATACTATTTCAAGTCTCTCTTCCTAGTTGTAATCAGTTTTCTTAATATTTTAAAACTTGGCAGTAATTACAGAATTTCAAAAAACTCTTGAATAGTAAAATGGGGACTGTGTTGTTACTATACTTGGTCTTTAAATAGCACTCAATGGGAAGCGGCTGTGGCTCAATCAGTAGGGCTCCCGTTTACCATATGGGAGGCCCCGGGTTCGGTTCCCGGGGCCTCCTGGTTAAGGCAAGCCTGCCCGCACGGCGTGGTTAGCTGACCCAGCGAGCACAAGCAGCAAGGGGGGGGGGGATAAATGAATAAATAAATAAAATCTTTAAAAAAAAAAAAATAAATAAATAGCACTCAAAACTTAACTTCATTGCTTGCCAGTCTCCTGTAAATGTTTTTTTTATGGCTTTGACACTTTTGTGAATGATCTGCTGACGTGTTGCTATTTTATGACTCAGTGTAGCTATTATTCAGAATCTTTTTTAAAAACAAAACCCACTCACCAAGTTTTCATTTAGAATGATGTTAATTATTATTCTGTAAAATATGCATGAAAATGGATAACTCTGGAATAGATTTTGATTTTTAATAAAATTTGGTTAAAAAATATAGTAGAGGCATAAAACAAAAATTTTGAAATGGCAGAAAAACCATTAAATGAAATTGAAGAAAAACATCTGAACTTGAAAAGATAGAACAGAAAGAAAAGAATGGCAAAAATGGAAGCATCTCAGAGAATTGAATGACAACATGAAACACACAAACATACATGTTACTGTTGTCCCAGGAGGAGAAGAAATGGAAAAAAGGCAGAAAGAATATTTGTGGAAATAATTACTGAAAACTTCCCAGCCCTTGTGAAAGACATAAGTATCAATATCCAAGAACACACCAAACAAAATAAGTCCAAAAAGCCTACTCTGAGACATCTTTTCAGAATGAATATACCAGAGATAAAGAGAGGATTTGGAAAACAGCAAGAGAAAAGCAATGCATCACCTAAAAGGGAACTTCAATAAGATTAAGTGCTGACCTCTCATCAGAAACATGGAGGTGAGAAGAAAGTGGAATAATGTATTTAATGTAATGAAAGAAAAACAGCCTGTCAGGAATTCTTCATCTGTCAAAACTGTCCTTCAAAAATGAGGGTGAGTTTAAAGTCTTTACAGATGAATAAAAACTGAAAGAGTATGTTACCAAATGACCAGATCTACAAATGGTTGCAGCCTGAAAGGAAAAAATAAAGCTGGGAGACTTGGAGAAGAGTGTAAAAATGAAGATTATTAGTGTGGCAGTTTGAGATTATTTATGAATCCCCAAAAGAGAAAGATTATGTTTGTAAACAAATGTATTCTTCTGAGTGTGATACACTGAATGTATTAGATTCAGCTGACATGTCTTGATTAGATTACCTGTTAAGATTAAGGCTTTGATTTGACCACTTCAGTAAGGTATGACTCAGGTTGAGTCCCCACCTCCTTGGTGGGCTGATATAAATAGACATTCACTAAAGAAGACACATGAGAAGGGAGAGAGAGCTCTATCATGTTGGATCCTGGGGCTCCAGGGAAACAGGAGCCATTCACCTGATAGTTTTCAGTGGAAGAGAACAAAGCAGTGGAGCAGCTGAGAAGGCCCCAAAAGAAACAAGTCATATGCCAGAGTCTGATTTAGGAAGCCCCGAGAGATCAGGCAGAGATCACCCAACATCTTGCTTCAACATGTGTCAGATGACTTTGGTGAGAAAGTACCTCTTATGGTACCTTGAATTGGACTTTCCATAGTCTTGATACTGTAAGCTCTTACACCAAATAAATACCTTTTATAAAAGCCAACAGGTTTCTGGTACTTTGCATCAGCACCCCTTTCACTGACTAATCCAATTACTAAGGGTGAGTTAAGGATAAAAAGACAGAAAATAGTAAGATATGACAACAGAAAGCCAAAGAAAACAATGGATGAAGTAATGACTTTACAGTAATATTGAATAGTAATGAATTAAACTTCCCAATCAAAAGACATAAACAGAATAGATTTTTAAAAAAAGAGTCACCTACATGTTATCTACAAAAGACTCACCTTGGATGTAAGGGCACAATCAGGGTGAAAGTAAGAGGTTGGAAAACAATATTCCATGCAAAGATTAACCAAAATGTTCTGAAGTATTGATTCTAATATTGGGAAAAATATTTTAAATACAAAACTTTTAGAAGAGATAAAGAAAGTCAATATATATTAATAATAGGGGAAATTCACCAAGATGATATAACTGTAAAAATATACACATATCATGGGTACCCCAAGATAGATGAGGCACACCCTGGCAAAGCTGAAAGAAGAGAAGACATCTCTGTAATAAAAGTTGGAGAGCTTAATACACACAATTCAACATTGGAAACAACATGTGGACAGAGGACAAATCAAGAAACAGCTTTTATAATATGATGAATGAACTAGACTTAACAAACATTTATATAGCATTATACCCCAAAACAGAAGAATATACATTTTTTTCATGTGCTCATGGATCATTCTCAAGATAGATTATATGTTGGGTCACAAGACAGGTCTCAATAAATATAAAAAGTTTGAAATTATACAAAGCACTATCTCTAATCATAATGAAATAAAGCTGGAAATCAATAACAGATGGAAAAGGAGAAAATTCACAAAAATATAAAGAATAAACAACACACTTTTAAATAATTACAAGAGAAGCCAGTAAATGTCTCAAGACAAATGAAAACAAAGACACAACATATCAATACCTTGCAAAAGCAATGCTGAAAGAGAAATTTATAACCCTCAATGCTTACATTAAAATAAAATAAAAGCTAAAATCAAAGACCTAATTGTCACCTGGAGATACTAGGGGAAAAAAGGAAATTAATCACAAACCAACCCAAAGGAAAGAAATGATAAAAATGAGAACAGAAATAAATGAAAATTTAAAGGAAAAAAAAAATAGCAAGAACCAAAAAACAACAACAACAACAGAAGTTGGTTCTTTTTGGTTCTTTGAGAAGATAAGTAAAATCAACAAACTTTAGCTAGACTGCAAAAGATAAAGAAAGAAGATGCAAATAAAATCAGAATTGAAAGGGTGTCATTAACACTATACCCATAGAAATGAGACAGATCATAAGATCATATGAACAACTGTATGCCAACAAACTAGACAATATAGATGAAATAAAAAAATTCCTGGAAACACATGAACAACTTACATTGACCCTTGAGGAAATAGAAGATCAACACACCAATCACAAGTAAAGAGATTGAAGCAGTCACCAAAAACATCCCAAAATGAAAAGCCTAGGACCAAATGCCATTACAGGTGAATTCTACCAATTGTTCAAAGGTGATCTAATGCCAACCATGCTCACCTCCTTCCAAAAAAAGAAACAAGAATGAATGCTACCAAGCCCGTTTTATGAAGTCAGCATCACCTTAATATAAAAGCCAGATAAAGATACTATGAAAAAAAGAAAATTACAGATGAATTTCTCTAATGAATATAGGTGCAAAAATATTCAACAAAATACATGCAAACCAAATCCAAAAGTACATTAAAAATCTTAGACATAAAGTGAGGCAAGACAGTATCGGTTTAGGAAGGCACTCGCTGACTAGCTCTCTGAGAATGGCTGATTGGGGGCAGGTCCTGCCTGGGAGTCTTTGCTGTGGCTGCATGGAATGAGAAGTTTGGGACATGTATCTGGAGGCAGCTCGATGGAGTGGATTGCTTGGTAGAGATTCGTGAGTTTTAACCCTGCCCATGGAGGTTAACACAGAAGGCTGAGCCCCACCCACAGGGAAAAAGGCTGGTTTGAGCTGCAACTCCTGGTGGCAAACCGGTTAGAGGGAGCATTCCCTCAGAGTGGGAGGATCTAGTGGAGGGTCAAGAGGGCTTTCCTTTCTGTGGATTTTGCTGCCTGGAACCCCTTGCAGCTTTAGGGGAACAAAATAGATGGCTTGAAGCAGGACCAGGTTGAGGGGAGTGGTGAATCTGCTGAGGAAGGTTGATTTACTAGCTGTCCAGGGATACACACCAACCACTACTGGTAACCCAGTGGGAGGGATTGACAATAGAGAAGGGGAGGATTCTGACAGAAGGTGGACAGGGGTTTCCTTTCTGTTGATTTGGCTGCCTGGACCCCCTCATGTTAGGGGAGCAGATAAGCCAGTTTGAAACAGTGCCAGCTGAGGGGAGAGGAGAATCTACTGAAGAAGGCTGATTTACCCAACAACCCAGTGATACTCAGGCTTGGCTCCAGAGGGGGTGGAATCAGCCATTTTTTATCATTCTGCACTGACTAACATCAGAGCTTCAGCTCCCATGGGGAGGCCAGGAAGTGGGAAGTGCTTGGTTAGTGTCCATGAGCCTAGTTATGGATTCCTCAGGGAAGGGGGTGGTCTAAAAGAGGACATATTTTCAGTCCCGTATTTCACACACACACAAAAAAGAATGGTAGTCACTTTAAAAAATAAAAAATGAATTTTTCTTTTTAATTTAGTTTAATAGCTAAAATATGCCTCAAAACATGCAGATAGAAACTTACAGGGCAATTGATTGATAAATACAAGTAAGCTGTGGTTCCACAAGGGCCCAAGAAGAAACACCGTTCTCCTTAGATTTGTTTGACTGCTTGCTTGTGTGGTTGTTTGGTTTTTCTCTGTTTACTTGTTGTCTCTTGATTTTCTTTCCTCTTTCCTCTCCCCCCCTTCTTTTTTCTTTCATTTTTTTGAAAAATTAGGTGCTGCTACTTGTCTCTTCTTTGCTGTGCTTCTTCTTCCATGATTTCCCATTCTCTGTCTATATATATTTTTTATCTCAAGCTATTCCTTCCTTCATCTTTCTGCCTTCTGCTTTCTCCAAGGAAGAAATATAAATGCCTAAAAAGCACATGAAAAAATGTTCAACATCGCCAGCTATTAGGGAAATGCAAATCAAAACTACAATGAGATACCATCTTACACCTATCAGAAAGGCAGCTATTAAAGAAACAGCAGACTATAAGTGTTGGCGAGGATGTGGAGGAATAGGAATGCTCATCCACTGCTGGTGGGATTGTGGAGTGGTCCAGCCACTGTGGAAGACAGTTTGGTGGTTCCTCAGAAAACTAACAATAGATCTTCCATATGATCCAGTGATTCCACTGTTGGGTGCATATCCAGAAGAAATGAAAGCAAAAACATGTACAGATATATGCACACCAATGTTCATAGTGGCATTGTTCACAATTGCCAAAAGTTGGAATCAGCCCCGGTGCCCATCAACAGAGGAATAGATAAACACAATCTGATACATACATACAATGTAATATTACTCAGCTGTAAGAAGGAATAAAGTGCTAACACATGGAATAACATGGATGAATCTTGAAGACCTTATGTTGAGTGAAGCAAGCCAGGCATTGGAGGATGAACAGTACATGACCTCACTGATTTGAAGTGAGGAAAGTGAGCAGTCTCTGAGAACCTCTATTTGAAAGATAGGTTGACAAGTGAGAAAAAGAGAAGAGTAGGTTGTGAGCCATCATGCATATGGACATAATCTACAATAAAATGATAGGGTATGGTTGCGTATTGAAGGAAAGGACAGGTGGGTAGTGATTTTAATCAGTTTGCTGGTGCAGGGTTGACAGACGGGTAGATTAGGAAGGGCAGGTTAGAATGCCCAGTATACTGGGGATAGAGATGGTGAACATGTGATTTGTGGGTATGATGTTGAAAGTGCAGGGGTGGGAATGCTCTTATGGCAGTATGACAAGGTAGTGTCACTGGTTTAGGGTATAGGTTGGGGGGCATTCAGGAAGGGGTGCATCTGGATTCTGGGGAGTGTGTGAATGTTCATGCTGTCATAATGTGTTCTGTTGGGGAATGGAGACCCACGGTAAGTGGGAAGGAGATGGATCCCCATCTGTGGGAGAACTGATTCACCCAGAAACAGACAGGTGGGTGTCTTTTAGGCCCAAGGGTGGATCCTAATAGCAGAGTATATTCAGCATGTAAAGACCTCTTTTTGCATGTAACTATGAATCTTGTCACGGTAAATATCATAACAAATTATTAAACTGTACCATCTAAATTGTAAACTATACTGTAAACCATTGACAATGTCTAGTAGCTATGCTTCACTATCTGCATAACAGTTATAACAATGCTACCAGCCACATAAAAAATGTTTAATATGGGGTAAGGAAAGGGGAAGGAGGTTTGGTATATGAGAGTCTCTAGTATTCTGTGTGTGACTTTGCTGTGACCTAAAACTTCTTTGTAAATCAAATGAAAATTCTGGAGACACTGGGGAGTGAGAGGGGCACGTGACACAGTACAGAATGGACACCTGATAATGCAGTGATAAAATGAAAAATGTAAAAAAATTATTTAAAAAAATTTTTTCCCATTTTTTGAATATCCCAGTCCTCTAATTTTATTTTATTTCTAGTGTTTTCATTAAGTTTCCATTTATTTTATCTCATATTTAAACTTCTCTTTATTATTTCATTTTCCTATTAATTTTATTTGGCTATTATATGGGCTTCATCTTCAAGGAAGGTTTGGATCACAGAAGGGTTACAGAGGGGGCAGGAGAGGATCATTGGTGGGGGGAATCTGGGATGGTGGTTTCATGGGAGGAAGTTCACCTGAATAAACAGGAAAGATATATAAAATTGTTCAACTGATCAAGGGGTGGGGCATCATCACAGTGGGTAGACAATCACTCAATAAATGAGGGAATACTGAATTCCCAGCCTAGAGAGCTCTGCCACATTCTCCAAGGAGGAGAAACAGTCCCCTGAGTGCAGGGGCAGTGTCTGGCAAAGGAGGAGGGTCCACTGATGGGTTCTTGTTATTGATGAGTAGCCTTGCGAATCTTTGTTCTTGTAAATGAAACTTAGCTTACTGTTATGGGGTGCCTAAGAGATGCCACCTGAGAGCCTCCTTGTTGCTCAAATGTGGCCTCTCTCTAAGGCAAACTCAGCCTATGAATGCATTACCTTCCTCCCCAGTGTGGGACATTTCTCCCTGGGTTGAGCCTCCCTGGAAATGAAGGATTAATTCCAAGTGCCTACTGGCAATATTACTGGAAAAAGGCCTTGAATAAAAGGGGGAAAGGTAAAGATGAATGAGATCATGTGGCTAAGAGACTTCAAAGAGAGTTGGGAGGTCTTCCCAGAGGTAACACTTATGCACACCTCAGTAGGATCTCATAGAACACCAAAGTGGATATCATCCCACCAGAGGGGCTCCTGAGGGCTCTGGAGACAGCCAAGTCCTATATAATGGGGAATAGCTCCAGAGATTGATGCCTATAAGTGAGCTCTCATTTGGAATCGATGCTCCTGAGAGTGACAGGGTTGGACTCAAATAAGCCCTACCTGTGCATGGTCCATCAGTCCCTTCTATCCAAACCTATATTTGCTGCTGGAGTATGTAGGTGTACTTCCAGAGACTGGAGCCTCTGTCCTGCCCATTTGCCAGCTGTGCCTGGAATCTCGGTGGAGCTGCAGCTCCTACTCTACAGCTCAATGGACTCACCCAAGTCACCTGATGAGGAGACGACGATGGACAATGGCCATCCCAGGGAATGGAGAGAGCCTGCAGCTGCAGGCAGAATAATCCCACCCACCATATGCATGGGATATAAGTCCCCTCTCAATTGGAAGTGGAGTGGACATCATCATCCCAAACTCCTTAGGATTGGGGGAAGAGCTATGTACTAGAGTGGACTTAATGGTATTCTGTTGTAGACATAATGGGATTCAAGCAATGGAAGAAATTACAACAGTGAGGTGGAGCCAGTGGCCACTGGATGCTTCTGGGACAGGGAAGAGAAAAACAGTTGTTATACAGGTGCTTTTTCAGGACTTGGGATTTATCCTGAGTGACATTAAATTGACAGATATAGGCCATTTTACATCAGCATATAACATGCAGAACTGTGTGGGAGAGAGTGTGGTCTACAATGTGAACTATGGTCCATGCTTAGTGGAAAAGCCCCAGGATGTTTATATCCATTGCAGGTGATGTGCCACACTAAAGAAAGATGTTTATGTGGGATGTTATTGGAGGTTTCAGAGTTGGGGAACATGGAAATCCCTGTATTTTTTGTGTAACTTTTATGTAATCTAAGCATGTTTTAAAATTTAAAACAAATCTTATACATCCTGATCAATTGGATTTTATAACAGGTATGCAAGAGTTATTTAACACAAAGAAAATCAATTATTGTAATAAATTTCTCAATAAATTTAAGAAGAAAAATCACATGGTCACCTCAATTGATGCAGAAGAGGCATTTGAAAAAAATATAGCATTCTTTCTTGATAAAAACACTCCAAAAGATCAGAATATATAGATTTCTCAACATGGTAAAGTGCTTATATGAAAATACCACAACTAACATTGTACTCAAGAGTGAAAACCTGAAACCTGTCTTGGTGATATTGGGAACATTGTAAGAATCTCCACTTTCACCACTGTTATTCAATATTGTACTAGAAGTTCTAGCTAGATCAATTAGGCAAGGAAAAGAAATAAAAGGCACCCAAATAGTAAAGGAAGAAGTAGAACTTTTGCTTTTGACAGATGATATGATTCTATATCTCAAGAGTACAGAAAAATACACAACAAATCTAATAAAGGAGATGAGTTCAGCAAAGTGGTTCGATACAAGATTAATACACAAAAACCAGTAGAAATTCTATACACCACTGATGGGCAATCTGAGGAAGCCAGGAAAAAAGTCAATTTATAAGAGCAACTTAAAGAATCAAATATTTAGGAATAAACTTAACCCAGGACATAAAGGACCTGTATTCAGAAAACTACAAAACATTGCTAAAAGAAACCAAAGAAGACCTAAATAAGTGGAAGGACATTCTGTGATCATGGATTGGAATATTAAACATCAAAAAGATGTCAATTCTACACAAACTGAATTACAAATTCATTGCAATCAAATAAAAGTCCCAACAACTTTTTTTCATGTTTATTTATTTTTCACTTTTTAAAAAAGATACATAGATTACATATATGTTACAAAAAATATATAGGGAGTCCCATACACCCCACCTCCCACACCTCCCACAACCTCACACATAAACATCCTTCATTAGTGTGCACATTAATTGCAATTGACAAACACATCCTGGAGCTTTGCCTTTAAGCATGGATCACAGTTCACATTGTAGAGCACACTCTCTCCCACATAATTCTGCATGTTATATGATAATATAAAAGGGCTTATATCTGTCATTGCAATGTCACTCAGGGCAATTCCCAAGTCCTGAAAAAGCCCTTCTATTGCAACTGCTTTTCCCTCTCCCTGGCCACAGAGTCTCCAGTGACCACTGGCTCCACATCAATGCTGTAATTTCATCCATTTCTTGAATCACAATATGTCTATAGTAGAATACAAGTAAGTCCACTCTAGTCCATAACTCTTCCCCCCATCCTGAGGAGCCTGGGATGGTGATGTCCACTCCACCTCCAATTGAGAGGGGGCTTATATCCCACATGGAAGATGGATGAGACTATCCTGCCTGCAGCTGCAGACTCTCTCCATTCCCTGGAATGGCCATTGTCCATCATCATCTCCCCTCCAGTTGTCCTGGGTGAGGCCAATGAACTGTAGGGTAGGTGTTGCTGCTTCACTGAGGTTCTGGGCCCAGCTGGCACATGGACAGCCCAAAGAATCAAGTATGTACAGGATGTACACCTACAAATTCAAACACCAAGTATAGGTTTGAATAGAAGGGAGAGATGAGCTACATGCAGGGAAGACAGACTTGAGTCCAACTCTGTCACTCTCAAGAACACAAACTCCAAAGTAGGGCCCACTGGCAAGGCACCAAACTCTGGAGCTATCCATCTTGACATAGAATCTTGGTGTCTCCAGAGCCCCCAGGAGCCCCCTATTTACAGTGAAATTCACTTTGAAATTTTATGAGATCCTACTGAAATGTGCATAACCATTATCTCTGGGGTGACCTCCTGACCCATTTAGAAGTGTTTTAGCCATATAAACTCATCTGTCTTTACTTTTCCCCCCTTTTGTTCAAGGTCTTTTTCCAGTCACATTACCAGTTGGCCCTTATTAGCAATCCCTCGGTGCCAGGAAGGCTCATCCCAAGGACTCATGCCCCATGCTTGGAGGAAGGTAATGCATTCATAGGCTGAGTTTGGTTTAGAGATAGTCCACATTTGAGCAACAAGGAGGCTGTCAGAAGGCAACCCTTAGGCACCCCATAACAGTAGGATAAGTTTCAATTTCAAGAGCAAAGACTCATAAGGCTAGTAATCAATATCAAGGGTTCATCAGTGGATCATTCTCCTTTGCCAGTCACTGTCCCTGCACTTGGGAGACTGTTGCTGCCCCATTAGAAAATGTGGCAGTGCTCTCCAGGCTGGGAGTTCAGTATTCTCTTATTTATTGAGTCATTCTCCACCCACCGTGACAATGCCTTGTGAACACCTGAACATTTTTATGTACCTTATATTTATGCTCAGGTTAACTTCCTCCCATGCATTGCCCATCCCTGACACCCCACATCAATGATCCCCCACCCAGTTTTAACCCTACTGTGATCCAAAGCTTCTTTAAAGATGAAGCCATTACAATAGCTGAAAACAATTAATAGGAAAATGAAATAATAATGATAAGTTTAAATGTAATAGATAAAATCCATAAAATTTTTTTAAAAACTAAAAATATAATAAAATTTTAAAATTGGCATATTAAAAAATGAAAAATATAAGAAAAATTTTTATTGACCTTTTGCCTTTCATCACTGCAATATCTGGTGTCTAGTCTATACCATGGAACCTTCCCCCTCTCATTTCCCAGGGTCTCACTATTTTTCATTTTGTTTTCAAAGATGTTTTAGGTCACAGCAAAGTCACACACAGAATACAGGAGACTATCATTTATCCAACATCCTCCTCCTTTCCTCTCCCCATATTAATACCTTTTGATATGTGAATGGTAGCATTGTTATAACTGAGATACAAATAGTGAAAAATAGCTACTGAACATTTTCAGTGGTTTACACTTTGGTTTACATTTTATATCATAAACTTTTATAAATTTTGATGATATTTACCATGTCCTGTGTCCTTCACTGTATGGTAACAAATCCACTGACCACTAAATATCCCGTTTGATCTCTTCTATTCATCCCACCCCATCCCCCCAAGGCCCACGATGACCCCCTTGCTTGGCTCATTGAATGACAACAGCCTTATTTGAAGAAATGGAAAAGCCAATTCTCAAATATATTTGGAAAGGTAAGTGGTCCCATAGAGCCAAAAATGTCCTTTGTAAAACATCTGTATTTGGAGGATATTCATATCCTGTCTTTAAATCATATTCCTTAGCTACAGTGCTGAAAACAGCATGGGAACTGAATAGCCATATCCAAAAGAAAGAAAGATGACCTCTAATTCACATCTTATACAAAAATTACCTCAAAATGGATCAAAGTTCTAAATATAAAAGCTATAACAATAAAACCCCTAGAAAATTTTTAAGAAAACATCTTTAAGGTCTTGTTGTAGATGGTAGTTTCTTTATTTTATTTTATTTTATTTATTTTTTAAGGTCTTGTTGTAGATGGTAGTTTCTTTATTTTATTTTATTTTATTTATTTTTTATTGTGGGTAAAAATCAAAATTTTCACAATACATACCAATATTTGTAAAATGATATATAAATATATATGCATATATGTGCATTTGCTTACAAAAACTGTTATATATTGATATATTTTTAAGAGGTGCTTAAAGTATGGACAATGAAAGAAAAACAGGATAAGTAGCACATCCTCAAAATTAAAAAGACTTTGTCAAGAAAGTAAAATGACTATCTCCTCAATGGGAGAAAATGCCGCTTTGTTCCCGGGCCTGAGGGTGATCAGCCCTGCTGCAGCCCGGGGGGCGACACTGCTAGTTATGGGCCGTCCGGTGCGCACTCCGGGAACGGCGAGGGTGAGGAGGTTCTCAGGGAGCGGCGTCAGGGTTGGGGGCTCCCTGGTCTCCACGGCTCAGGTGTGGGGGGTATCTGGTAAGGACCGCGCGTGAAAGAAAGACTCCAGACCTTTGAGTGTGGGGGAAGAAGCAAGAGAGAGTTTATTGAGGAAGTACAGTGCATATATACTCTTTAGGCTGGGGGCAGTCCCTCAGCCGATGGTGGAGGCTTATCATTGGGCAGTGGTTAGGGTCAGGGGTTGCTAGGGAGAAGGGGAAGAATTTGGGGGCGGCAAGGGGCGAAGCAAGGTTGTCCAAAAAAGGCAATAACTGGGGCGAGAGCTCAGATTGGTGAGAAGGAACAAGGAAGAGGGAGAGAGGGAAAAGGGGAATGGGGGAGGGGGTTATGTTGCGCGGGCAAGGCCACAGCAAGGCCTGCAGTTTGTAGATACTGCAAGAAAATATTTGGAAAGCACATATCCATAAAGGGTTTATATCCATGTTATATAATGAAATTATACAACTCAACAGTGGAAGAAAAGCTACCCAATTTTAAAATGAGCAAAAGACTTGAATAGACATTTTCCAAAGAGGAACTACAACTGGCTAAAATATACATGAAAAAATGTTCAACATCACTAGCTATTAGGGAAATGCAGACCAAAACTGCAATGAGATAATATTTTACACATTATAGTGTGGCCATTACTTAAAAAAAAACAGAACCTACAAGTGCTGTAGAAGATGTGACTAAGAACAGTCCTTGGTTGTTGGTGATCATGTAGAATTGTGCAGCCCCTGTGGAGGACAGTTTTGTGATACCTCAAGAAGCTGAATATAGAACTGACCTATGATCCAGCATTCTCCTTACTAGGAATATATTCATAAAACCTGAAAGCAAGGACATGAACTGACATTTGCACACTGATGTTCATATCAGCATTATTCACAACTGCTAAAATATGGAAACAACCCATATGTCCATCAACTGATAAATGGATAAACAAAATGTGGTATATACATACAATAGAATACTATTCAGATAAAAGAAGAAATGAAATCAGGATGCATATGACAACATAGATAAACCTTGAGGACATTATGTTGAGTGAAACCAGCCAGACATAAAAGGATAAATATTTTATGACCTCACTAAAATGAACTAAATATAATGAGTAAGCTCACAGAGGTAAACTCTAGAGCATAGGTTACTAGGAGATAGAATATGGGTTGAGAATGGGAGTTGGTGATTTAAGTAGAATTTTTAATAAGTTTTATTGTAAAGTGTGGAAATTAATAGAGTTAATGGTAACATATTATAGTGAGTATAACTAACACTGCTGATTTATAAATGTGCTTGTGGCTGAAAGGAGTAGTCTATGGACATAAATGTCAATTGAAAGAAAACTAAAGGATAATCTTGGAACTATAGCAGTGATTTTGGTGTGGATGAAGAGTTTGGTTAATAGAATTAAAAAAGAATGTTCTTTTACAAAGTGTTAATACTACACAGGAAAATTACAACTAATGTAATTTATGGATGATAACAGTAATATTGTAATATTTTTGTAGCAAAGGCAAAGAAGATATTATAAAAATTATAAGGGCCAAAAATAGGGAAGTGTAAGCGGGGATGGGACTTTTCCTTTTGGAGTAATGAAAATATTCTAATACTGACTTCAGTGATGACAGCATAATTCTGTGATGAAAATGAGAACCACTTAGTGTACAGTTTGAATGGGTTGTACAAGGCATGAGACTGTTAAACATGAATCTTGTGAAAGATGGACTGTTGTAATCAAAACAAATGTGAGAATGTTCTCTCATGAACTATAACATATATGTAATACTAATACAGGATGAAAATAATTGATTTGGTTGGAAGGAAATATACCAAATATAAAATATGAGCTATAGTTAGTATTAATATTGACTCTTTCATAGTTTGCAGCAAATATTTCACAATGCAAGGTCTTGCTGGTGGGGTGATATAAGTAAGACATGTATGATGATATTCATGTTTGCTTTTTACTATACATTTTTATTGATGTATATTTATGTATGAATGACACACTACAATAAAATTTTTTATAATAAAAAATTAAAAAGAAGATGAAGGTCAGACTCTCTGGTTCTCACTAATAAAAGGGCTGTGGGAGATGAGGTTTGAGTGCCCCTCATGTCACAGCAGTCACCCCTCCCCCAGGATCTAATGTCACAGGGCACAACAGAGATCCCCATCCCACTATCTCACCTCCTGAAGGTTGACCTTGAACTGCACTTAAGTTTGCCCTCCTGCCACCTTTTTCATGCTTATTATTCTGTTCAGGCTGGCATGTGCTACTTACAACAGGTCAAAGATGGGTTGGAAGGCATACATTATACACTGAGGCTATTTGTGTGTGTGTGTGAGTGTGTGTGACTGTGTTGGTAGAGAGGGTTAAGTGACAATAAGCAGTACAGAGCTTCTCCCTAACATTAGCAAAACACTCAATTCTCTCATCCCTGCACAGATGCATGAAGGATTTAGGACTGATCAACCTGATAGTGGTCCAGATGATGTGAACTTATTTGGTTTTCTTTTCTCAATCTCTCAGTGTTGAACTTTCATGTACCACAGAGAATCATAGAATGCAGATAGTCATGGATGGGAGCAGAGAGGAACCCATTACAGTGGGATTTGGATATGGACTGTCATTTAAATTCCATTTATAAGCATCCCACACTTTCTCTGGAGTCCAGAAGAATCAGGAATTTGGCCTGACCTTGAACTTCTGTTTATTGTCCTATAACATGGCTGGAGAGTAAGTGAGAGGCTCAGAGTTCAACCGGTGAGCACTTCTGTTTGCTCATGAAGGTGCACTGAGTTTTCTAAGTTAGGAAGAAGGCTTTTCACTTGATTGTGGGCTTTGATGTCTCCATGGCAATGTGCTCTGTTATCTAGGCTCTTCTTCTGTGGAATGAGGTCCCTGGACCTGGACAACTGAGTGTTCCTGAAAGGTGACAAGGTGAGAAGGAACCTTGAGGCCTGCTCTAGAACTTTCCTGCAACAGTTCAGCAGGGCTTGTAGACAGAATCACCTAATCTACATGGAGTTTGTCTTCTTCTACATCTCATCCATTTCTTAAACTGTATTGTTTGATCTGCTCCTCCTCTGTCCATTTCCCTTGTCTGCTCTTTATTCCCTCCCTTCTTACTTTTCCAGTTTTCCTCTCATGTTTCCTCTAGCCAATAAATGGATTGTAGCTTCACATTAACCTGTTCCCTATATGGGTTATGTGGGTGCAGCCTGAACTGATGACATGCTGTAGAGAAAGCCCCTGGAGCCCCAGGACAGAGACTATGAGGAAAATCAGAAAATACTTTGAGATGTATGAAAATGAAGATACACATTAAAATTACATGGATGCAGGAGGAAACAATCCAAGAAGGTATCAGAGTAGCTCAGGCAAGGTGCAACTCTCTTGCAAAATAGGAGAGAAGGCATAGAGGTAATCTGAGGGAGCCACTTTGGGGACCTCTGCAGGCCAGGAGTGTGCCATGCACTCATCCAGGAGGGACTGGGGCTGCATAAACAGTGAGGCCAAAGGGAAAATCTTGAGTTGATACCCTGCAAATGGGAATGACACACATCCCCCACCCCCCAAGTAGAACAGCCTCAGTAAAACCTGTGGCTGATTTACCAACAGAGGGAGGGAGGACAGACTCCTCCCAGAGAAGATGGAGGGTGCTGTGGAGGAGGCCTGACTATGGTTTCCCTTCTGTGAATCTAACATAATTCACTAGCTCAGAATGGGTAGTGGAAATTGAAAGACTCATCTCCACAGAAGGGTTTGCTGAGGAGCATCATTTGCTGGCCAGCTGGGAAAGTGAGGAAGACAGATTGGTCTCTCCTGATTCTTTCCCAGGCAAAGTAGACCTGATCAGACCCCAGTAGCACCTCCTTGTCACAGTTTTGACTACTTAAACATGACAATGTTAAAGTTTTAGGGAAAAAAACTAAAATTCAAAGAAGACCTGTGAAATAAAACCACTAGGCAAGAGAGATTGTTCAACAGAGCAAAACCACCAGCATAAGCAGATTCCTATTTATCAACAAAAGATATCCAAACTAAGAAACAGGAAAATGTGGTCCACACAAAGGAACAAGGCAAGAATCTAGATGAGACACAGGGACACAGGATTTAAGACAACTAGTAAATGATGTTCAAAAACCTCCTTAATCAATTTAAGAAGATGAAGGAAAATATGACTAAAAAGCTAAAGAATATTAAGGTGACACTTTGTGAACATAATGAACAATTTGAAGGCCTGCAAAAAAAAAAAAAAAAAAAACTAACAGAGTTCATGGTAATGAAAGACACAATGGATGAGACTAAAAATACATTAGAGGGGAAAGAGATGTGGCTCAACTGATTGGTCTCCCATCTACCGTATGCGAGGCCCAGGGTTTGATTCCTGGGATCTCCTGGTGAAAGACAAGCTGGCCCATGCAGTGAGCTGGAATGAGTGAAGAGTTGGCACATGCGGAGTGCTGGCCCACATGGAGTGCTGGCCCATGCAGTAGTGCTGGCCTACACAGAGAGCCAACACAGCAAGATAATGCAATAAAAAGAGACACAGAGGAGAGCAATAAGAGACACAGCAGACCAGGCAGCTGAGGTGGCACAAAAGATTGAGCATTTCTCTCCCACTCTGGAAGGTCCCAGGATCAGTTACTGATGCCACCTAAAGAGAAGGCAAGCAGACACAGAAGAACACAGAGAGATCAGACAGCAAGCACAAAAATGATGAGGGGACAGAGTTAAATAAATAAAATAAATCTTAAAAAATAATAGCAGGCATATAGCAGAAGTTTTGAAATATTGGAAGAATGAATAATTGAATTTGAAGAAAGGACATTTGAAATTGAAAAGATAGGAGAAGAGATAGAGAAGAGAAAAAAACTGAACAGGATCTCAGGGAATTGAATCACAACACAAAATGCACAAAAATGCACATTATTTGTATCCAAGAAGGATAAGAGAATGGAAAAGGGGTAGAAAGTATATTTGAGGAAACACTGAAAACTTTCCAACCTTTATGAAAGACATAGATATCAATATTCAAGAAGGATGACATACTTCAAGCAAGATAAATATTAATAGACTTACTCCAAGACATCTATTCAGATTGTGAAAGTCCAAAGATAGAATTTTGAGAGCAGCAGGAGGAAATCAATGTATTACTTACAAAGGCGCCTTAAAATGGTTAAGTGTCTATCTCTCTTCAGAAACCATGGAAGTGAGAAGGCACTGGTTTGATATATAAAAGGTACTGAAAGAGAAAAATGGCCAGGTAAGAATTATTTATCCATCAAAGCTATACTTCAGAAATGAAGGCAGGTTTATATTCTTTTACAGGCAAACAAAAACTGAGTATATGTTACTAAGAGAACTTACAAGAGATATTAAAGGGTGTATTACAGCCTGATAGGAAAAGACAAAGTAAAAAGCCTTGAAGAAGGGTGTAGAAATGGAGAACATAAGTAAAGAAATTGAAAGGGTTAAAAAAACAGACAATAGTAAGATATGACAGAAAGCCAATGGTTAAAATGGATGAAGTATGACAATTTAGTAGTAACACTGAATGTTAATGGAGTGAACTCCCCAATTAAAAGACATAGACTGTTAAGAATAGATTTAAAATGAGCCATCTATTTGTTGTCTGCAAAAGACTCACCTTAGACACAAAGAAACAATCAGTCTGAAAGTGAAAGTTTGGAAAAAGATATTCCACGCTAATAGCAATTTAAAAAAAGAGCAAGTAGTGATATGAATATAGGATAAAATAGATTTTAAATGCAAAATTGTTATAATGTTGAGATAAGTTACTATATATTAATAAAATGGATGATTCACCAAGAAGAAATGATGATAAATATTTATGCACCTAACATAGATGCCACAAAATACATGAGACACACACTGGCAAAACTGTAGAGAGAAAGAAATGTTTCTACAAAAATATTTGGAGACTTCAACATTCCACTATCAGCATTAGATTAAACATTTTGGCAGAGGATAAATAAAGAAATTGAGAACTTGAATAATATGATAAATGACTATATCTAATAGATATTTATAGTGCATTACACCCCAAAACAGCTGGATATACATTCTTTTCAAGTGCTCATGTATCATTCTACAGGACATAAGTCAGATCTCAATGAATTTAAAAACATTGAAATCATAGAAAACACTTTCTCTGATCATAATGGAAAAAGAGAAAATTCACAAATATGTGGAGATTAAACAATACACTCAAATAATCAGTGGATTGAGGAAGACATTACAAGAGAAATCAGTAAATACCTCAGGGCAAATGAAAACAAGAACACAACATATCAAACATACCTCTCAGTGCTGAGAGGGAAACTTATAGACCTCAATGCATATATTATAAAAGAAGAAAGAGCTAAAATCAAAGAAACTGCACACATGGAGGAATTAGAAAATGAACAGCAAATCAATCTCAAAGTAAGCAGAAGGAAAGAAATTATAAAGACTAGGGGGCAGAAATCAATGAAATGGGGAAAATACAATAGAAAAGTCAACAGAACTAAAAGCTGGTTCTTTGGACAGATCAACAAAATTGATAATCCCTTAGTTAGATTAACAAAGAAAGAAGAGAGAAAATGCAAATAAATAAGATAAAAAATGAGAAGGGTGACTTTACCACTGACCCAGCAGAAATCAATGAGATCATAAGAGGATAAAAGGAATAACTGTATGTCAAGAAACTAGATAACATTGAAGAAATGGACAAATTTCTGTAAACACATGAGCAAAGCATACTGACCCTAGAAGAAATAGAAGATCTTAATAAACAATTCATGAGTAAAGAATTTAAAACAGTCATCAAAAACCTCCCCAAAATGAAAAGTCCAGTATCAGATCACTTCAAAGGTGAATTCTACCATTCATTTAAGGAAGTTCTTATACCAATCTTGCTCAAAATCTTCCCAAAAATTGCACCAAAATCAACACTAACAAACTCATTCTATGAAGTTAACATCACTCTGATACCAAAACCAAATAAAGATATTATGAAAAAAGAAAATTACAAATCAATTACTTTAATGAAATTGGATGCAAAAATCCTCAGCAAAATACTAGCTAAACAAATCCAAAAACTCATTTAAAAATTACACATCATGATGAAATGATCTTTATACCAGATATGCAAAGGCAGTTCAACATAAGAAAATCAATCAGTGTAATACACCACCTTAATAACCTGAAGAAAAATCACATAATTATTTAAATTGATGCAGAAAAGGTATTTGATAAAATACATCCTTTTTGGCAAAAACATTCTGAAAGATAGGAATAGAAGGAAATTTTCTCAATATGATAAATTGCATATATGAAAAACCCACAGCTAACCTTGTACTTAATGGTGAAAGAATGATAGCCACCACTGAGATCAGGAACAACACAGGATGAACACTCTCCCCAAAGTTATTCAATATTGTGTTAGAGTATCTAGCTAAAGCAGTAAGGAATGAAAAAGAAATAAAAGGCACCTAAATATGAAAGGAAGAAGTAAAACCTTGTTATCATTGATGATATGATCTTAAATTAAAAAATCCAAAAAAAAAAAAAATCCAAAAGAAAACTATTAGAACTTCTTGACAATTTCAACAATGTGGTGAGATACAAGATTAATATGCAAAACTCAATAAAAATTTTATACACTAATAATGAGCAATAAGAGGAGGAATTTAGAAAAAAATTCCATTTACAATAGTGACTAAAAGAATCAAATATTTAAGAATAAATTTAACCAAGGATATAAAGAGCCTGTATTCATAAAACATTCTTAAAAGAAATCAATATGATCTAAATTAATGGAAAGATATTCCATGTTCATGGGTTAGATTAAATGTCATTAAAATGTCAATACTATCCAAACTGATTTACAATTTAACATAATCCTGATAAAAATTCCATATCCATCTTTCTAGATTTGGAAAATCCAATTATAAAATTTATCTGGAAGGGTAAGGGCCCACAAACAACCAAAAATATTTTTTAAAAAGAGTAACAAAGTTAGGGGACTCTCATTTCCAGATTTCAAAACATATTATCTAGCTACAGTGGCAAAATACAACTGGCCACTGGCATAAAGATAGGCAGGTGGACCAATGGAATTTAATCAAGAGTTTGGAAATAGAACCTCACATCTATGGTCAAGTGATTCTTTACAAGGCTATCAAAACCACTCAGCTGGGTCAGAACAGCCTATTCAACAAATGGTACTTTGAAAACTGGATACCATATCTAAAAGAAAGAAAGAGGACCCTTATCCCACACCTTACTACAAAAGTTAATTTAAAATGGATCAAAGATCTAATATAAAATTAGATCAATAAAACTCAGAAAGCAATGTAAGGAAACATCACCAAGATCTGGTGCTTGCTGTTGATTTCTTGGATCTTACTCCCAAAGTACAAGCAACAAAAGTAAAAATAGAAAACTGAGACTGTCAAAATTAAAACTTTGTTTCTTCAAAAAACATTGACAAAAAAGTAAAATGCAGCCTACTCAATGGCAAAAATATTCAGAAACCATATATCTGATAAGGAATTGATCTATGTTATATAAAGAGATCACATAACTTAACGAAAGGATGAGCAACCTTATTTTTTAAAAAATGGACTAAAGAATTAGATATTTTTATGAAGTGGAAATACAAATGTCCAAAAGACATATGAAAAGATGTTCAACATCACCAGCTATTAGGAAAATGCATATCAAAACTACAATGCAGTATCATCTCACACTAAACAGAATGGCCATTATTAAATGAACAGAAAACTTCAAGTGCTGGAAAGGGAATGGAGAAATAAGGACAATCCTTCACTGCTGGTAGGACTGTAAATGGTGAACCTCTGTAGAAGATGAGTTGACAGTTCCTCAGGAACCTAAATATAGAAATGCCATATGATCCAGCAGTCCTTCTACTAAACATATATTCAGAAACGAAAGCAAGGATATGAAGAGATATTTGCACATTGATGTTGGTAGTAGCATTATTTAAAACTGCTAAAAGATAGAAACAACCTAAGTGTCTGACAACTGATAAATGGATAAACAGGGTGTTATATATTCATATAATGGAATATTACTCAACTGTAAGAAGAACTCAATTGAAGAAGCATATTCACATGGATGAATCTTGATATTACGTTGTGTGAAATAAGCCAGACACAAAAGGATGAATATTTTATGGTCTCAATGATGTGAACTAAATAAAATGAGTAGACTTATGGAGTTGGGCTATGAAATGTAGGTTGGTGGGAGCTGGAATGTGGGATAAGAAAGTGAAGAGGATGCTGGACATATGTAGAATGTTTAGTAGGGTCAAATGTAAATATGTGGTAATGGTTGGACTTTATAGTAACACGTTATAAAGAATGTAACAAACACTGTAGATTTATGGATGTGATTGTGGCTGAAATGAGTAGTCTAGGAAAATTAATGCTAGTTGGAGGATAATATTAGGAATGTATAACAATATTTTGGAATTAGATGAGGATTGTGGTTAATAATATAAATACAAGAATGTTCTACTACAGGGTGCTAAGAATGTGGTCATACATGAGAAAATATAACTTTTGTAATTTATGGACTATAGTTAACAATAACATTGCATTGATTTTTTAGCAAAAGCAAAGTTAGTACTAAATTAATTCTAAAGGTTATAAGAAGAATACGGGGTTTGGGTTTGTGAGATATGAATATGAGTAAGTATTTTTTCACTTCTTTTTTCATTAATAATGAGACCTTGATTATGTCATTTAACTAATCTGTGTTCATCTATGTATCTTTCTGAACACTAAAGGAACAAATGAGTTAGCATGTGAAATTAGATAAGATAAAAGTGCCTAAAATTTACTGTTTAAGAGTAATGATTCCATAACTTGTTGAGCTGTCTTTTTCTGTTCTTATATTTTTGTGATTTTGAAATAAAGTTATTAGTATAAAAAATTATGGGAGATGCAGATGAAGCAGTCTTTACAGGGAAATTCATAACTGTATATGCCTATATTAAGAAAGAAAAAAGTTTTCAAGTCAATAACCAAACCTTAAAATGCTCAAAGGATAGAGCAAACTGAATCTAATACAAGCAGAAAAAGGAAATGACAATGGCTTGAGCAGAAATTAATGAAGCAGATAATAGAAAAACAGTACAGGAAATTAAAAAAAAAGCTGGTTATTTGCAAGGTCAAAAAAACTGAGGAAAATTAGCTATATTGACTATAAAGAAAAGAGTGAAGACTCAATTTAGTACAACTAGAAATTTAAAAGGACTTATCACTCTTCAGAGAAATAAAAAGGATTATTACAGAGTTCTAAGAAAATATTATGGCCAAAAATTGAATAATTTAGGTGAAATGGACAAATTCTCAGAAAGACCAAAGGTAGTGAAACTGAAGAGGATATATTCTGAGTAAATTTATAACAATTGAAAACGTTGATTTAGTAATCAATTAATTTTCCACAAAAAAATAACCCATGCCCAAATGATCTAACCAAGGAGTATGGCCAAATATTTAAAGAAGAATTAATATAATTTCCTCAATTCTTCCAAAAAATAGAAGAGAAGGAACATTTCTTTACTCATTTCATGATGCAAATAACACCTGATACCAAAACCAGATAAAAATATCACAGGAAAAGAAAACTATAGACCAGTATTTCTAATGAATATGAATGCAAAATTTTACAATAAATTACTAGCAAGCTGAGTCCAACAATATATAAAAAGAATTATAGGCAATAACAAGTAGAATTTATCCCATGAATACAAGGTAAGTTTAACATGGATGGAAGACTGGATGCTTTACTTCTAATATCAGGTACAAGAAAAAGATCTCCATTCTTGCCACTTCTGTTCAACATTTTATTGGCATTTAGGCAAGAAAAATAAATTAAAGCCATTCTTATTTCTTTTTTTCAAAATTGAAATATTTATTGAAATATTCTATATTTAAATTCCATATAAGATATTTTAAATATTTTTCATTTAATTTAATATTTTATGAGTTATAGAATAAGTTCATTTATTTGAACTTATTGAAGACTCTTCTCTATGGCAACTCATTGAAGACCCTTCTCTATGGTATATTTATGTTATTGATTCCTAAATATTTTTGAATCATATTTCCCTTAAAGAAATACTTCAGCAAATATGCAAACAAAAACTAATATGTTACAACCAACCTCAAGTGCTTTGTATCCTTCTTGAATTTCATGGATCAACTCATTAGCATTTCTTGGACTTCATGTTTATAACAAATTTTGGAGGAGGAAAGAAAATTATTTAATCTGAAAGTGGTCAGAACTCATCCAGCACCTCTGTCCATTCCCTAGTGAGTCCTCATGAAGGTTTAATTTCTAAAGTGGGCATTCTCCCTGGGGACCACTTTTTTTCTCCAAGGCTTTTCTACATTAGTACCATTTTTAAAAAAACAATTTATTGAAGTATATCATTCATACAAGAACATACATAAAAAATAAGTGTTCAGTAAACATTGTGAACTTGTGAAACAAACATGCATAACATAATACAGGGCTCCCACACATCACCCCACCAAAATACTTTGCATTATTGAAAGAGCATCATCAAAGTATTACTACTAACTATAGTCTGTATCTTAATCCCCTATACTATTTTTAAGGATTCATTTATCTACTTATTTTCTTTTATCCATCTTTATCCCATGCTTTTGCTATTCCTATGTCCATTTGCTGGGAAACTCTCTGTATCTGCCCCCTGCCTTCTCCCCTCATCCTCTTCCTCCCATCCCCCCTGGGACCTGACCCTCAGAAACTCCATTGTGGGAGAGAGGACTCCCACCACCTGTGCCACCCTAATTCCTGGTCCTTCAGTGTATCTCATCCTGGCTTTCCCCCTTGTCACTCCCCTGTCACATCACCATCTTTCTGCATGACTCACGGGGACCAACGTCGCACCCATGCCTGGGACTGGGAGGCTCACTTGCTTGTGAGCCCTGGTGGTGCACCCATGCACAGGGCCTGATGTGGGGCCTGGTGGCATACTTGCACACAGGGCCTGGGAGGCTCACCCACTTGTGGGGCCTGGCAGCACACCCATGCATGAGGCTTCAGGGGCTCACCTGCTCACAGGACCTGGAGGTACAGCCATGTGACCTTCACACCTCTCTTTCTTTTACTTTCATTGGGAGGTCCTGGGGATCAAACTCAAGTGCCTCCTCATGGGAGATGAATGCCCAACCATTTGAGCCACATCTGTCCCCCTGCTATATCTCTTAAGGTTGACCAATGATACCTAGAGTTACAGTCATTTCCCTTACAGAATGGTTGTATAATAAATCAAGCTTAGTTTATCACCAGTATTCTAACAACCAGACCTAGGGAGAAAAACTAGGTCTGGGGACACATACATGGTTTCTAATATAGTGAACATTTAGCCTACTCTGATTATCACAAAATCAGGACAGCGAGAACATTTGCAGTATTAGTACCATTTAATCCAGGCAAAGAGTGGAAATTTGAAGGAAAAATATGCAAAATGAATCACCAAAGGTCAGTGCCATGTGCATACATAATTTAGTGTATACACCATCTGTCTGCTCTAAATCATGGTGAAAACGGGGCCCTTTTCACATCTGCAATGATCTTCCACCTCCTCAACTTCTGAGATATCAGAGTGACAAAAACCACCCGGCAACAATTTATTTTAAAACAAGAACCACCGGCTTGCTTTTAATCAAGTTTTCTTTTTTAACCTTTGAACGTTTCTA
The DNA here is from genome assembly GCA_026826555.1 of Tolypeutes matacus. Classification (NCBI taxonomy): domain Eukaryota; kingdom Metazoa; phylum Chordata; class Mammalia; order Cingulata; family Chlamyphoridae; genus Tolypeutes; species Tolypeutes matacus. Next base: position 4,523,842 of record JAKSZT010054586.1, read on the forward strand.
AAGCTTTAACCCGAAGGAATCAACCAGAAGGCAAGAGTGTAGGGGAAATAGTCTTCCAACATGTCTCATGTAAATCCAAACTTCAAAAAGATTCCTTTTATGGAGTAAAGAGTATTTGTTGTTTGCAAGTTTATTTCTGCATTGCAAAGATTATTTCCCCTTCCCCAAGTTTTTAGAATTTCCTATATTCCCCCATTCAATCTTTGATGCCACAACCAGACAGACAAAAAGTGCCAGGATCTTGTTTTTCTTGCATCTGTAATGGAAACGTAAGCAGAAGACAATAATTGCTCCATGTCTGTCAGAGATGCATTGGCAAGAAATTTTTAGTGTAGGATATGATCCACTGCCTGGCTTAGGATTGTGAGGGTTTTTCTACCCCTACAACACTCAAGTATTGACAGCCTTATTTTTCTTTTAATAAAATGATGTCATCTCTTGTATTTAAATGTCATTTTCTCTTCCCAAAAGGATTTTAAAAGATTTGTTAGAGTGGCATTAGAGGAATGAACTTTTTTAAAAAAAAAATCAACTTTATTGATTTGAAATTAATAAAACATACAATTCATCCAAAGTGTACAATCAATGGTATTTGGTATACTCACATAGTTGTGCATTCATCACTTCAATCATTATTTGAGTATTTTCTTTTTTTACAATTCATTTTTTTATTTTTAAAGAAGCTTTAGATTACATAAAGGTTAAAAAAATAGGGGATTCTAATATGCCCCTCTCCCTCCCCTCCCAAAGCCTGGGAGAGGAGGTATTTTGAACATTCTTCATTAGTGTGGCACATTTGTTACAATTGATGGACCTATATTGAAGCATTGCTACTAACCATGGACTACAGTTTATGTTATAGTTTACACTTTGTCCTGCACAATTTTGTAAGTTATGACAAAATATTCAATGGCCTGTATGTCACTGCAATGTCATACAGAACAAATCCAATGTCCCCAAAATGACCCCGTATTACACCTGTTCTTCACTCTCCCATCGCTCAAAACTTCTGGTGGCCACTGCCTTTACATTAATGACAAGAGTTCTTCCATTGCTAGAATAATATAAATCTATAATAGATATAGTCTGCTTTAAACCATTGTTCTTTCCCCAATCTTGAGGAATTTCAGATGGTGATGCCCAGTCTGCTTCTAATTAAGAGGGGGCTTAGATCCCATGGGGTAGATGGATGGAGCTATGTTGCTTGCAGTTGCAGACACTTTCTGTTACTTGGGATGGGTGTTGTCCATTATCATGCACTTGTTAGTTGTCCTGGGTGAGACCAATGAACTACAGCATTTTCATTATTTCAATAATAGTAATAAACAAAAAACCCAAACAAGAAAAATCCTCACCTATCAATCTGTTTCCCCTGCTGCACATAGCTGTTGTTTCTGGCTATTCTTGCACAATTATTTATTTGTTTATTAAGCAGTTTTATTTAGATATATCCACATACCATATGATCTGTGCAAAGTGTATAATCAATGGCTTTCAATATAATCACAATGTTGTGCATTCATCATCTCAAAACTTTTAGAATAATTTTATTACTCCAAAAAAAAAAAAAAAGACTCCAGGAGAGGGGGCAAGATGGCGTTGGTGTAGGAGGGCGCACACTGCAAGCTCCCAGAGCAAGGCGGATTGGGGACGGGGTCCTGCCCGGGGGTCTGTGCTGTGCACGCGTGGAGTGAGAAGCTTGGGACATCTATCTGTGCGGATCAGCGGCGTGGACCGAACGGTGGAGATTCGTGAGTTTTGAGGCTGCCGGTGGAGGTTGGCACAGGCGGCTGAGCCCCGCGGTTACGGAAATAAAAAATAAAACGGCCATTTGGAGCCGCGGGCGGGGGCGAAAAAGTTTTATTTTCTGGGGAGCTGGCTGCCTGGCGCCCCTTGGACCTTGTGTGAGCAGAGCAAAAAGCTAGTCAGCACCCGGTGAACCGGAGGGGGATTTTGGTCGGGGAACGGAGATGATCTCCCTAGACACCCAGGGATAAGACCCGGGCCGCTGCGGAGCCAGGAGGAAGGGACACTTCCCAAAGAAGGGAGGGTTCAGTTGGAAGACAGGGAAGGGCATTTTATATTTTTAGACATCGATCTGGCTGCCTGCACCGCCCCATAGCTTTGGGGAGCAGATAAGCCGAACTGAAGCAGCACCAGGCTGAGAGCAGACGCGAATCTGCACTCAAACTGATTTACTGAGCAGGCCGGTGACGCTGGAGCTCGGCACCAGAAGGGGCGGAATCCGCCGTCTTTAGCAATCTTCACTGACTAACATCAGAGTTTCAGCTAACCTGGGCAGTCCGGAAAGTGGGACGTGCTTGATTAATTTCCACGGGCCCAGCTAGGGTCCCTTCCGTAAGGGGGTAGGTCTAGAAGAGGAATTATTTTGGGTCCTGCATTTGGCTAAAAAAAA
>JAKSZT010054586.1:4526357-4547711 GCA_026826555.1 Tolypeutes matacus
ATTGAAAAATAAATTCTTTTTAATTTAGTTTAATAGCTAAAAGCTGCCTCAGGACCTGCATATAGAACCCTGTGGGGAAATTCATTGATAAACACAAGTAGGCAGGAAGGATCCACTTGGACCCTAGGGGTATCATTGACCCCCCTTGTTTCCTTCTTCTTTTTTATTTTTTTTTTATTTTATTTTATTTTTTTTATTAGTATTAACTTTTTCCTTTCAGACCTTTCTCTACTATTTCTCTACCTCCTCATAATTCTAGCCTTCTAAATCACTATATATATATATTCCTCCATTTGTTTTCCCAGTCCATTATAGGAACTCCATATTTTTTCCTAGTACTCTACACTGCCTACACAAGTTAAATATTCATCTCATTGAATCTCATTTTGCCCCTCTTCTAACTTTTATCAACATTTCTATTATCCTTCTGCCTTCCTTACATCTTTTGATTCCTCTGGCCCTAACCTTTTGCCTTCAAGGGAACATAGAAAGAAGTAAGGAAATAAAATAAGAAGAAAAACTGCCAAAGAGAAAACTTAACTCACACGCAGAACCAACAGCTAAATAAAATTCTAGAGCATAGAGAAAAGCTAATCAACTGAACAAACCCATCAAGATAATATGATGACCAGAGGGCAACAGAAAAATACAAATGACTCTGAAAAACTGGAAAACATGGACCAGTCCAGTGCACAAAATAAAAACCAGGAAGCAATGCAGTACATCGAACAACTAATCAAAGCTATCCAAACAAATATCATGGACCAACTTAAAGAACTGAAGGAAGAGATTAAGGATATAAAGAAGACACTGGGAGAACATACTGAAAAAATAACTAACACACCTAAAAACGTAATGGATATGATGGCGAACAAAGACACAAGTCAAGAAATGAAAAAGACGCTGGACTCACATGGCAGCAGAATTGAACAGGCAGAGGAAAGAATTAGTGATATGGAAGACAATACAGTTGAAATCAAAGAGATTGTAGAAAAGATAGACAAAAAGATAGAAAAAATCCAGTATGGTCTCAGGGAATTAACCGATAATGCAAGACGCACAAACATACGCATTATGGGCATCCCAGAAGGAGAAGAGAAGGGAAAGGGAACAGAAGGAGTGTTGAAGGAAGTTATGGCTGAAAACTTCCCAACTCTATTGAGAGAGATGGATGTGCAGATCCAGGAAGCACAGCGCACCCCAAATAGTATAAATCCCAACAGGCCAACTCCAAGACATATACTTGTCAAACTGTCCAATGCTCAAGACAAAGAGAAAATACTCAAGGCAGCAAGAGAAAAGAGAACCATCACATACAAGGGAAGCACAATAAGATTAAGTGCTGATTTCTCAGCTGAAACCATGGAGGCAAGAAGACAGTGGTATGACATAGTCAAAACACTAAAAGAAAAAAACTTCCAGCCACGAATTCTCTACCCAGCAAAATTGGCATTCAAAAATGATGGAGAGCTCAAAATATTCACAGATAAACAGCAATTAAGAGAGTATGTCAAGAAGAAACCAGCACTTCAAGAAATACTAAAGGAATCCCTACAAATTGAAAGGAAAAAACAAAGGAGAGAGAGTTGGAGGAGAGTTTAAAAACAACTGAAAACTCAAAAAGAGAAACAAAACAACATATGACATACATTAACCCAAAGAAAAAATGACTGAAGTAAGAAATTCATTACGAGTAATAACACTGAATGTTAATGGATTAAATTCACCAATCAAAAGACACAGATTGGCAGAATGGATAAGAAAATATGATCCATCTATATGCTGTCTACAAGAAACCCACCTTAGGCCCAGGGATTCAAGGAGGCTGAAAGTGAATGGCTGGAAAACCATTTTACAAGCTAACAATAGCCAAAAAAGGGCAGGAGTAGCTATTCTAATATCAGACAAAATAGACTTTAAATGCAAAACTATTGTAAGAGACAAAGATGGACACTACATATTAGTAAAAGGAGTAATCTCTCAAGAAGAGAGAACAATCATCAACATTTACGCACCTAATTGAGGTGCCTCAAAATACGTGCGGCAAACTCTGGAAAATCTACGAGGAGAAATGAATTCCTCTACAATTATAGCAGGGGACTTCAACAAACCACTATCATCATTAGACAGAACATGTAGGCAGAGAATCAATAAAGAAATTAAGGCACTCAACAATACATTAGAAGATTTGGACTTAATAGACATATACAGAACACTACACCCAAATACAGCGGGATTTACATTCTTCTCCAGTGCACATGGAACATACTCCAAAATAGACCACATGCTAGGCCACAAAACAACATTCAATGAATTCAGAAAGATTGAGATTATACAAAGTAATTTCTCTGACCACAACGGAATGAAGTTGGAAATCAATAAGGGCCAGAGAAACAGGTTAGGCACAAGGATATGGAAGTTAAACAACACACTCTTAGACAAACAGTGGGTCAAAGAGGAAATTCCAAAAGAAATCAGTAACTACCTTGAAACTAATGAAAACGACAACACAACATCAAAACCTATGGGATTCAGCGAAAGCAGTCCTGAGAGGGAAGTTCATAGTCATAAATTCACATATTAAAAGAGAAGAAAGACCTAAAATTGAAGACCTAACTGCACACTTGGATGAATTGGAAAAACAACAACAAACTAAATTTAAATGAAGTAGAAAACAGGAAATAACAAAGATTAGAGCAGAACTAAATGAAATAGAGAATAAGAAAGCACTGGAAACAATAAACAAAACCAAAAGCTGGTTCCTCGAGAACATCAACAAAATTGACAAACCCTTAGCCAGACTAAAAAAGAAAAAGAGAGAACAGATGCAAATACGTAAAATAAGGAATGAGCAAGGAGATATCACTACTGACCCCACAGAAAAAAAGAGTATCATAAGAGGATACTTTGAAAAATTATATGCCAACAAGAATGACAATTTAGAGGAAATGGACAAGTTTCTACAAACCCACAAACAGCCGACATTGATGAAAGAAGAAATAGATGAACTCAACAGCCCAATTACAAGTAAAGAGATAGAATCAGTCATTAAAAATCTCCCAACTAAGAAGAGTCCAGGACCAGATGGCTTCACAGCTGAATTCTACCAAACATTCCGGAAAGAGCTAACACCAATTCTACTTAAGCTCTTCCAAAAAATAGAAGTAGAAGGAATATTACCTAACTCATTCTATGATGCCAACATTACCCTAATACCAAAACCAAATAAAGATACCACAAGAAAGGAAAATTACAGACCAATTTCTCTAATGAACCTAGATGCTAAAATCCTTAACAAAATCCTTGCTAATCGCATTCAACAACATATCAAAAGGATTATACACCATGACCAAGTGGGTTTCATCCCAGGTATGCAAGGATGGTTCAATATAAGAAAATCAATCAATGTAATCAGTTTGTAATAAACAAACTGAAAGAAAAAAATCACATGATCATCTCTATAGATGCAGAAAAAGCATTCGACAAAATACAGCACCCTTTCCTCATAAAAACACTATAAAAGATAGGAATAGATGGAATCTTTCTGAAAATGATAAAGGGTATATATGAAAAACCCTAAACTAACATCATTTTCAACGGGAAAATCCTAAAAGTCTTCCCTCTGAGATCGGGAACAAGACAAGGATGCCCACTATCACCACTCCTATTTAACATTGTCTTGGAAGTACTTGCACGAGCACTGAGACAAGAAAAGGACATAAAAGGCATCCAGATTGGAAAAGAAGAAGTAAAAATTTCATTATTTGCAGATGACATGATCCTATACATAGAAAGCCCTGAGAAATCGACAACAAGGCTTCTAGAACTTATAAAGGAGTTCAGTAATGTTGCAGGCTATAAGATCAACACTCAAAAATCAGTAGCATTTCTGTACACCAATAACCAGCAAACTGAGGAGGAAATCAGGAAAAAAATACCATTTACAATAGTTAATAAAAGAATCAAATACCTAGGAATAAATTTAACCAAAGATGTAAAGGACTTATATACAGAAAACTACACAACACTGTTAAAGGATATCAAAGAAGACTTAAATAAATGAAAAAATATTCCCTGTTCATGGATGGGAAGACTGAACCTCATCAAGATGTCTATCCTACCCAAACTAATCTACAGATTTAATGCAATCCCAATAAAAGTCAACACTATATTTTTTAAGGAACTGGAAAAACTAACCACAAAATATATTTGGAGAGGCAAGAGGCACTGAATTGCCAAAGATATATTGAAAAAGAAAAATGAAGTTGGAGGTATCACCTTACCTGACTTTAAAACATACTACAAAGCTACAGTGATCAAAACTGCATGGTATTGGCACAAGGATAGACCTACTGACCAATGGAACCGGATTGAGAGTTCTGATATAGATCTTCGCATATACAGTCGTCTGATATTTGACAAGGCCATGAAACCCACTCAGTTGGAAGAGAGTGGCCTCTTTAACAAGTGGTGCTTGGAGAACTGGATATTCATATCCAAAAGAATGAGAGAAGAATACCATCTCACACCTTATACAAAAATCAACTCAAGATGGATCAAAGATCTAAATATAAGAGTCAAAGCCATAAAAACCTTGGAAGATAATGTAGGGAAGCATCTACAGGACCATGTAATAGGAAATGGTTTCATGAACTTCACAGCCAAAGCACGAGCAGCAAGAGAAAAAATTGATAAATGGGATCTCCTCAAAACTAAAAACTTCTGCACCTCTAAGTATGTTATTAAGAAAATAAAAAGGCAACCTACCCAATGGGAAAAAATATTCGGCAACCATATATCTGATAGGAGCCTAATATCCTGCATATATAAAGAAATCCTTCACCTCGAAAATAAAAGGACAAGCAACCCATATAAAAAATGGGCAAGTGACCTGAAAAGACACTTCTCCAAGGAAGAAATACAAATGGCTAAAAAGCACATGAAAAAATGCTCAACATCACTTGCTATCATGCAAATCAAAACTACAATGAGATACCATCTTACACTCATCAGAATGGCAGCTATTAAAAAAACAGGAGACACTAAATGTTGGAGAGGATGTGGAGGAATGGGAACCCTCATCCACTGCTGGTGGGACTGCGGTATGGTCCAGCCACTGTGGAGGACAGTTTGGCGGTTCCTCAGAAAACTAGCAATAGATCTTCCGTATGATCCAGCAATTCCACTGCTAGGTATATACCCAGAAAAACTGAAAACAAAAATACAAACAGATATATGCACACCAATGTTCATAGCGGCATTGTTCACCATTGCCAAAACTTGGAATCAGCCCCGGTGCCCATCAACAGACGAATGGATAAGCAAAATGTGGTACATGCATACAATGGAATATTACTCAGCTGTAAGAAGGAACAAAGTGCTAACACATGGAATAACGTGGATGAATCTTGAAGACCTTATGTTGAGTGAAGCAAGCTAGGCACTGAAGGATGAACAGTATATGACCTCACTGATCTGAACTGAGGAAAGTGACCAGTCTCTGAGAACCATTGTCTGAAAGGTAGGTTAACAAAGGAGAGTAAGAGAAGAGCAGGCTTTGAGCCATCACCCATATAGACATAATCTATGGTAAAGGGATAGAGTGTGGTTGCATGTTGGGGGATGGGGCAGATGAGTGGTGGAGTTCCTGGGTTTGGTGGTGCAGCACTGGAGGGTGGATGGATTAGGAAGGGCTGGTTCAAATCCCCAGGGCATGTAACTGTGAATCTTGACATTCCATGGGTTGGGAGAGAGGGGTATCACGGGCCCTTGGGGACTGGGGAGAAGGGAACAGTCAAGATCTAATGGGTTGTTTGGTGGTCAAGGGGAAGGTTTTCCATTACCTTACAGTAATGGACACAGGACATGGTAAATATCATCAAAATTATTAAACTGTATCATCTAAATTGTAAATTATACTGTAAATCACTGACAATGTTTAGTTGCTATATTTTGCTATCTGCATAACAGTTATAACAATGCTAACAACCAAAAATAAAAAGGGTGGGAGTTAATATGGGGTGGGGAAGGGGGGGTGGTTTGGTGTCTGGGAGTCTCCGGCACTCCGTATGTGACTTTGCTGTGACCTAAAATTTCTTTGAAAATTAAATGAAAAATTGGGAGACAATGGGGATTGAGAGGAGGAAGGTGTCATGGCACACCAGACATCTGATAACACAGTGATAAAGGGAAGGAAAAAAGGGAAAAGAGAAAAGAGAAAGAAAAAAAAATGAATATATATATATATATATTTTTTTTAAAGGCATTTCCTTTGCTTTTTTGCCCATTGTTTGAATGTCCCAATCCACTAATTATATTTTATTTTGTTTTGTTCTTTGTTTGATTATTTGTTTTTTTTTCTTCTCTCTCTCTCTCTCTCTTTTTTTTTTTTCCCTGAGTTCCCTTATGTTTGTCTCTTGCATGTAAACTTATCACACTTGTTTCTTTTTCCTAGTAAGTGTATTTGATTATTTTATGGACTAAATGTTCATGGAGGATTTGGATCACAGATGGGTTAGAATGGATACTGCGGGGGATTATTGGGGGGGTTGTCTGGGGGGGGGGTTTCGTGGGGATTGGATCATCCGAATATACATGAAAGATATACAAAATCATTCAAAGGATTGGGGGATGGGGCATGGTCATGATGGGTGGATAATCAACAATAAATGAGGGAATCTGAATTCCTAGCCTAGAGAGCTCTGCCACAGTCTCCAAAGGAGCAGCAATAGTCCTCTGAGTGTAGGGACAGTGCCTGTCAAAATAGGATGACCCACTGATGTTTTTTTTTTTTTTTTTATTGATGACTACCCTTGTGAGTCTTTGCTCTTGTAAATGAGACTTAGCCTGCAGTTGTGGGGTGCCTAAGGGTTGCCACCTGAGAGCCTCCTTGTTGCTCAAATGTGGCCTCTCTCTAAGCGAAACTCAGCATATGATTGCATTACCTTCCCACCAACGTGGGACATGACTCCCGGGGATGAGCCTCCCTGGCAACGAGGGATTAATACCAAGTGCCAACTGGCAACACAACCAGTAAAAAACCTTGAATAAAAGGAGGAAATGGTAAAGACAATTGAGTTCAAGTGGCTAAGAGACTTCAAAGAGAGTCGGGAAGTCATCCCAGAGGTAACTCTTATGCACACCTCAGTAGGAGCTCATAGAACATCTAAGTGCCTATCACCCCACTCAGTGGGTTTCCTGAGAGCTCCAGAGACACCCTGGTCCTATATAAGGGGGGATAGCCCCAGAGACTTATGCCTTATCAGTGAGTTCTATTTTGGAATCTGTGCTCCTGAGAGTGACAGAATTAGACTCAAATAAGTCCTCCCTGCACATGGTTCACCATTCCCTTCTATTCAAACCTATTTGTGATGCTGGAGTTTTTAGGTATACTTCCAGAGACTGGAGCCTCCCACCTACCTATGTGCCAGGTGTGCATGAAATCTTGGTGGAGCTGTAACTCCTACCCTACAGCTCAATGGACTCATCCAAGTCACCTGGCGAGGAGACAACGATGGGCAATGGCCATCCCAGGGAATGGAGAGGGCCTGCATCTGCAGGCAGGATCATCCCACCCACCATATCCATGGGATATAAGCCCTCTCTCACTTGGAGTTGGAGTGGACATCACCATCCCAGTCCCCTCAGGATTGGGGGAAGAACTATGGACTAGAGTGGACTTGATGGTATTCTCTTGTTCATATATGATAATTCTAGCAATGCAAGAAATTATAACAATGAGGTGGAGCCAGTGGCCACTTGACACTTTTGGGGTAGGGAGGGGATGAGCAGGTGAAATACAGCGGCTTCTTTGGGAGTTGGAGGTTGTCCTGAGTACCGTTGTGGCAACGGATGTAGGCCATTTTAAATCAGCACACACCACTCAGAACTGAGTGGGAGAGAGTGTGGTCTACAGTGTGAACTGTGGTCTATGGTTGGTGGCAAGACTCCAGGATGTGTAAGTTCATTGAGGGTGGTGGGCCACACTGGGAGATGTTTGTGTGGGATGTGGTGGGAGGTGTGGGAGGTGGGCAACATGGGAATCCCAGTGGGTTCTGTGTAATATTTTGGGTAATCTAAGCACCTCTTGAAATATATGTTTATATATATATATATAAAACATTTTTGTAAGCAAATACACATATATGCATATATATGTATATATCATTTTGCAAATGTTTGTATATATTGTGAGAATTTTGATTTTTACCCATAATTAAAAAAAAAAATAGAAACTCTGTACATTATAAGCCTTAACTCCATATCCCTACCTCCACCTCATCCCTTGGTAACCTCTAATCTAGATTCTTCCTCAATGAGTTTGAAGAATGTCTGGTTTTTACCGGAAAATTTATTGAAAACAAAATATCAGATTCAAGTTTATTCAAGAGGTATTATCTAAATCACTCCTTCCTCCCATCCCCAAGAATACCTAAATTACAAAGAAAAGACAATGAATAAAAGATTATTTAAAGAATATGGTCAGTATATTAGCTTTTAAGCTAATTTGTATTAGATTGAGCTAATAACATGTTAATATTTTAGTTATTTTTGAAATCAAGGTATCTGCATTTTGTGTAAAATTCAAAAGTTAGTAAAGGTTATACAGTAAAAAATCTCCTTTCCACTCTGCCTTCAGTTCCTCCCTCAACTTGCATCATTCTAGAGATATTCTATACCCCTAAACAGGTTTTCAGAGTTTGGTATGTGGGACACTATGCTATCATTTGTGCAGATAGGTTCATTTAATTCTCAGGAACACTGTAAGACACTGATAGTAATATTATTATTCCCAATTTACAAGTGAGAAGATCTGCTTGAGGACTGAACAAGCAACTTTCCAAAAATCTCATGCCTGATAAGAGATAGAAAACCCACATTCTCAACCATGCCCCCACACTGCCTCCATGGGCCAAGGGTATAATGGGGCAATTTGAAAAACACTCCATTTTCCAAGGTTTTGGATGTTAATTTTATTATTTTTAACATAATAAAAACTTGAAGAATAGCTATAAATTTTCTTTTCTGCAAGGATTTACTTGATTCCAAGTTCCTGATCAGAAAGGCAATTCACAAAGATAACATTCTTCCTAATGGCACATGGGACTTACAAAAATCCATTTTATGATGGATCTGAGAATTCAATGCTGTGAAAACCCCTACCTAAACTTCCATTAAATACATGACCTGACCCAGCCCCTGCACTACCCCAGCCAGCAGTAACCCTTCAAGGACTGTGTGTTGAGTGGCTGGAGATGAAAAACTGACAAGGTTTCTAACAAATAATAGCTATGTCACTACCCAATCCTAAAACGCAAATATTCTATTTGTGAATTATCTAAGAAAGCACTAACCAGCATTAATCTTTTACTCCTTATAATTCCTAAAATGCTCAGTCATTACTATCTATATTGTACAATTGAGGAATCTGACAGGATGAGATTAAGGCATTTCAAGATCAGCAGAACAAACATCTGAATCCTAAAATCATCTCATATTACCTGACTTTATGTTATAAATATTTCTGAACAAATGCAAAGTCAGAAGGTCATGGGAGGCATTCAGGAAGGGGATATGAAGCAACAAGAGTTCCTTGAAGGGCTCTTTCCAAATGGAAATGCTGATTCTGCTCCTGGCACTTTTGAGAAGGCCTGCCCTCTCCTTCACCAGAAGCAGGCAGGACTGTCCACTAAGGTGCTGGATGCCAACAGAGAAATGGAAACCCTTGTAAATCTGTCACTACAGTGTGTGAAAACTCATCGATAAGGGCACCAGGCTTCCTGCTCAAAGATCACAGAAACATGTTTGGGCTCAAGTTCTCCTGTTTCCCTATGTGGAACAACTCAAAGTGATGCATTCAGAAGACATTGAAGAACACACTGAAACCTGACAGCCTGAATTCAAATCCCAGCTCCTCCACCCATTATCCATGTGACCTTGAATGACTTACAGCTTCTGTGCAATTTCCTCATCCATAAAGTAACAACAGTAGAGTAAGCACACACTAAATGATGGTGGCTCTTACTATTGTTGCAGTTGTTCAGAAAGTATAGTCCAATCCAGGGCCTATCACCTTCTCATAATGTCCTTATATCCTAGTATATGTGATAGCATTCCCTCCTTTGAAAGCAACACTCTGCTTTCAACCAAGCTCATAACAATAACAATAAGAACCTAGATTTTTCAAATCAAAGACTTATATTAACTATTTCATAAAATGATGCATGGAAGCTAAAAAACAAATAGCTTTCAAAGAATTCATGAGCAGGAAGAAGCTAATTTAAATCAGTAACTTAAACTAACTCATTTCCACAAAAAAGACATTCCTATTGTTTAATGCATTATAACCATAGCAGACATTCTCCCAACTAAGAGACAGGTATGGGTTTTATTTTCTAAAGATATAAACTATGAAATTCCACTGATTAATTTTCATAATATCTCAGATTAGTTTTACTATCAAATAACATCCCATTTAAAATATCAATTTAAACTTTAAATCATTATGGAGCAAAGTATCCCCAATTTACATATATATATTCATGATTTGGGTGATATTTTCCTCAAATTTCTTTAGAGACAGAATATTAATTAGCAAAAGGGATAGCTAATATTCACTACACACCAATTACTTAAGAAGCTAGGTGTTACTTTTACATGCTATCTCATCCTTTTAATCCAAGTGCTCTTAAGAAGTGGTCCATGAGCTTGAATTTAAATTCAAATAAACATTATTCCTGTGAGGATGTGATGGTGCAGATGTAATATATTTATTAAATAATACACAGTATAGTGCTGTTGCTGGATTTACTCTAGGTTCTTGACTAAGCTACAAGAAATGAATTTCAAGAGCAAGCCAGGTTAGTTAGGCAAGTCATTTATTAAGGAAGGGAAGGAAGAGAAGGAAAAAAACAACAGATCAAGGGTCCTAGGTAGAGAGGAAGGGGCTGAAAAGTGATAAAGAGGACCAATTTACAGACTACAATTCCCCATTACAGATTACAAATGCCCAGGTTTTACTCACATGTTGTTCCAGGCAGTGGGAAAGAAGGGAAGAGATGGGGACAGAAAGCAAGACCAGGGGCAAAGAAGGCAAGAGCAGGAGGAAAAAGGCAAGAACAGGGCCTGGTTTGATTTCCCACTTGCTTTTTAAACCATTAATTATTCCACCACTTTGCTTATAACAGGGGAGAAGTCTCAGCTTTATGCTGTTTTGATTGATTACACTGCCCATCAATTCCCTGGGAGGGCCCAACTATAAGGCCCTGGAGAATATCTGGGGCTTCTTCTGCCTTCTGAAGGAAATCTCATTCTGAATAGGAGTTTCTCACAGGGGTCTTCCAGCAGCCATGTTGTGGATACCAAAGGACACATGTTCAATGGTGGCAATTTTTCTGCCAGGCTCCAGATTTGTCTATTGATTCCCTATCTAGCCTGCCTCAGTGTGGACTTAGTAAAGGGTCTGTGGTTTTCACTTGACTGGCAAAGCTCTCTGTGGAACAAAAAATGTTAAGAACCCATATTAATCCTTTGATGGAGGTACAGGCTCCTTTAACAGAAAAATCTCAGCCTTGAGGTGGATTAGTAAATGGTTCTGAGAGCTGATGGCTAGCATCCATGTGAGATTTTTAGCACCAAAATGTATAGAAGAGGTGGATGTGGCTCAAATGGTTGGGTGTCCGTCTCTCATATGGAGGGACCTGGGTTCAATCCCTATGACCTCCTGGTAAAATAAAGAAAAATATAGAAGGTTCATGGACTGCCAGTCCCTGTCAGTGGGTGTGCTGCCAGGCCCCACACATGGGAGCACAATCAGGCCCTACAAATGGGTGAGCCCCCATGCCCCATGAGTGGTTGAGCCCCCCAGACCTCACAAGCAGGTGAACCCCCAGGCCACATGTAGATGCACCCACCAGGCCCTGTGTGTGTGCATGCAGGCACTGCTGAGCTATGCAGCATAACAGGAGAGTAACACAAAGGGAGAGCCAAGATGAAATGCACTGAAAAACCAGGAACTAAGGTGGCACAGAGGACAGAATGTCTCTCTCCCACATCAGAGGTTCACAGGATCAAATCCCAGTGAAGACAGAAGGAGAAGGATGAGAAGAGAAGGCAGGAAACAGACACAGAGAATTACCCAGCAAATAGACACAAAAACAACAAAAACAGAGGGGGAGGGGGGATAAAAAGGCATAAAAGTAAAATAAAAAAACATAGAACTGTACCTCTCAAACTTGAATGTGCATGTGAATCACCTGGGGAACCTTGTTAAAATGCCTATTGTGATTCAGAAGGTCTGATGTGAGGCATTTCTAACAAGCTCTCAGAACTCTGTGAGGCTGCTGCTATATGGTACATATTTTGATAGCAAAGTTCAATGGGTTGTAATAGGCCACAAATCACACTCCAAAAAAAATCTTTAAAAAACCCCAAATTTTATAATGTAAAAATTTTCTTTAAAAAAATCACAGGATTAGAATTAGAAATATTCCTATTTCTCAATAGGATTGTGAACATTCTAACACCTTACAACCATTTCATAACAACTTCTTTTCTAGTTTAAAGTTATTCGAGTTTTTTAATTTCTTAGAGTTTTCTGGGGGAGGGGTATGGGAGTGTTCCCTAAAACCCCTGATTTTTATCAAGTATGAAAAGCCATGTACACAGAAAACTGTTGCATTTTGCCATATACTTCAGGCAGGTCCCTTCTCTTCTCTCACCCATGCATAACCTCTCACTTTGAAAAATTCTAGAGATTAGACAACTGCCAAAGTCAGACAGGGTCTAATGAGCTGGACCCAAAAGCTCTTCCAGAGAAAAAGTAAAGCTCTACAACAAAATAATACCTTACCAAAAGTCAAGAAGAAAAACCACGGGCTTCAGTCCCTGCCCTTAGGTGACAAACTCTCAGCAATGAGCTGATAACAATTTGTACAAACCACTGTCTTTCAATATTTTGTATGACAAGTTGATTCAACTTTGCCACTGCTGAGTGCTATTTACTTTGAAAAGGCCACAACCTAAACAAAGCAGGTTTACTGAAGGCCCTGTATTCCACCTGGGCATCTCTACCCATTCTTTTTTGCTGATAGCAACACCTAACTACCAAACCAATATATATTGAGAGTGTTGCAGCTTACTGGAATAGGACAGTTTAAAATTCTACAGATAGATAACCTGCTCCATTTATCCTTCCTTAGAGGCCTTCAAAACTATTCTCTAGTCATCAGCAGAAAAAGCCTTCCACCCACAGGAAAGATAAAACAGTCTATGGTTCTGCAGTTTACAAACACTGAGACCTTTATTTAAAGGATTTTGGCACCTATTATTCCCAAGGGATGTTCATCTGTGAACTCAAGCAAGCACAAGATGATCAATGCTTGGAGAAAACAAAATGCACATACATTGCAGCTTGGTGCAAATGGCTTCTCAGGCTAAGAAGATTTGTCGATGAGAATCAAAGCTGGGGAAAGCTCTGTACACAACAGCAAAAAAACTGTCCATGGAGGCCAGTTACAAAACCGCAAGACAGGAGCAGAGCTGAAAGGCCCTGAGAAATGGCTCTATTATGGACAAGTCCAACAGAAAGTTCTCTGTTTCTGTTACCTCCAACACCAGCTACCCTCCTAGAGTGATTTAACTCTGGGTACTAATTGGGCAGTGCCAGCCACTGTGCTGGGGCCACAGTTCCAAGGATGCCTGTTCTGTCTTTAGGTGAATCAGGAGTAATCAAAACTCCACAGTATAAACTTGAGATTTTGTGGGTAGACTGGGCTCCCACACTGCATCTAGGCTACATTCCTCCATTCCACAAATATTTGTTGGGTGTCTACCATGTACCTCACACTTTTCTAAGTGCCAGATAGAAAATAAGACCCAGTCTACAGTGATCAATGCAGAGACAGAGAAGAACCATGTGTGGGGGGTGGAGGTTGTGCAAGCCCAAAGACAGGCCACAAGTTGCTAAGACCTTTAGTGTCCCAAGAAAAGCATGAGACTGGCACCAGGCTCCAGGCATCACCAAGCCCCAAAATGAAACAAGCCCTCCATTAGAGAAGGTGAGGGTGGACAGGCAGGCCCAGGGGTATGTGTTCTGGTAAGAAGTACAGACTTGAAAATCTAAAGAGGGGTCTGGCAGGGTTCCACCGTGGCAGGGTCCCAGTGCAGGCAGGAGGGCAGCCCAGGGACCCTGAGAGAAAGAAGGGGAGCAGGAGATTGGGTCTGGCTTTGTGAAGTGGGTGCTAAGCCAAGGCCTGCATTTTCTCTGCCCCATAAGTGAGAGTGTGAAGGGAAGGTGCCCAGGTATCCTTCCACTTAAAATCTGGGACCTTGCCCGGTACCTACCACTTGGGCCACCTTGAGGCAGCTAAGTTTGCTGAGCAGGTCGGCCAGCCCAGGGTGCTGGCTCATCGCTCCCTGGTGGGCTGGGAAGGGCGGCTGGTGCCCGAGACCAAGGAGGTGCTCGAGTCCTCATTCTGGAAACTGCCTGGCTCCTCGCAGCTCCGCATGCTGCCTCCCACCTTGGGCCATCTCGCAGAGCGGGCAACTGGTTCCAGGAGCAGGCAGGCTCATCAGGGTCCCGGCATCACCTCTTCTGCCTCCTACTCTTCTCCCACTGCCCGGGTAAGGCTGCAGCAAGGTCGGCTCAGGCTCGGCTCCCACTTCGGCAGTGGAAGGGAGGGAGGTGGGAGCGGGCAGGGTGGGAGGGGGAGGAGATAGCACCCGCAAGCTCATGGCTTGTCAGCGCTCAGATGCTCAGCCACTTGGAGGTGCCCCGACCGTGACGTGGGGCGTCAGAGGTAGAAACTTCAGGCTCCATCCCATCAGGCTCCACCCTCACCTGGGCCATGCTGCATGGCTGGGCAGGTTCATCAACCTCTGGTGGTCCCCACATCCACTGGCACGGTCCAGAAGGAATGGGGCTAACATGGGGGGAGTTCCAGGTGGACCTAGGAGACAAGGAATTGGTCACTCAGGGTGCTTGGATTTCTTCTCTGGAGGCTGAATGAGATGGGTTAGCATCTGGGTTCCTTTACTGAGTGCTTTGCAACAAATCAGTTCTGAGGTTGAGCCAGGGCAGGAGCAGGGTAGGGCTGAGATGTAGGTGTTAGAGTGGGTCACTGAGTACCGAGTCTGCACTGAGATACACTCTAAATATTTGTGAATAACATCCAAAGTTCTGAATCTGCCGGCCTGACTGAGGAGAGGTGCCAGCACACAGTGAACCTTGCTGATAAATGTTAGTTTCTTCTTTTAGATAAAAAGATTTTACTATCTCTGTCTAAGCATCAAGACAGGTTAAACACAGATTTTGCACTGAAGGGCATTAATTAGAGACTAATTTGCCATGCAAATGTGAAGGCTAATTTTAAGTTTAATAAGACAGTGATATTCTAAGAATTGTTGCTTTGATGTCAAGCCCTTACACACTTCAAAGACAAAAGATTCCCAAGCTTTAGTCACTGAGAAAGGCACTTTAAGTAGGCATTATTTTTATTCACGTTTTATAGAAGAGGGGACAAAGTCTCCAGAGCAGAATTGCTTGTCCAAGGTCACATGAATTGGTGGTTCTTATACCTAGGTTCCAAATTTTTTCACTGCACAATGTTACCTAGAACATAATTCAGATGAGTTTGTGAGCTGCAAGCTGAGATGTGGTAAATATAACCAAGGAGATGTCAGTTTAAAGTGCTTCTTATGGTTTCTTTACCAAAGATGGGTAAGACGAAGATGCTAATACTTTATTTGACTAACAAGTATTTATTGGGCACTTACTGTGTGCTAACCAATATGCTAGGAACTGGGGACACACTGCCAGTTAAAGATTGGTTGACTGGATGGTGACTTTGGCATCTGCTCCCTTTCCAAACTCCAGAGAAATGGAGAGCTTTTATAAGGGCATAAACCTTCTGGTTTGATAAAAACAACAAAATGTTGGAACCTGAAAAGAAATGGCAAGTGGTAACTGACTCAGCAGATCAAGAAAGTTAAACTCTAAATTTCTGTGAGAGAGGCTGAAATGCAATCCAAGTTATACCACAGAATAAAAGGCTCCAAAATGGGCAGCAAGTACATCTAGAAGTGAGGGTGAAGGCAGGAATGAAAAAAAGAGTATTGATTGAAATTCTGTTCAAGAAGTAATTAAATCCCTGTATCCCCTCCCACACTGCAGGCCACCCTACCCCCATCCTAGCAGAAGACTGAAGTTTTATTCTCTGGAGAAGGTAAAAAAGAGAATTGTATCTGGGGATCAGGGTAGGCACAGTTGAGAGCAGGGGAAGAATACTGAAAATAAGGGTGGATTAAGTGAAAGTTTGCCTAATATTTGAGACCTCAGACTTCTTTTCCTAGAACATGGTGGCCAAGACCATCTAGGCAGGGGAGACTTCTCTGGTGAATATGAGTAGCCCAAGGGGAAAGACCTAAAGACCCTGATAATTGAAGCCCAGCTACTCCACCCTACACTGAATCCCACAGTTGAGAAATCTAACCCATAGGCACAGAACTTCTAATGAGTTTATTAGGATCCCTGTTTGAAATATCCATAGAGGCAATGTTCAATATGAAGACTAAATCAGTTGAAGTGTTACTGGATTTTGTCTAGGTTCTTGACTATGCTCCAGAAATGAATTTCAAGAGCATGTAAGGTTAGTTAGGCCAGTAATTTATTAAGGTGGGAGGGAAGAGAAATGGGAGATCTTGGGTCCCCAGTAGAGATTAAAGGGCTGAAGAGTGATAAAGAAGGCTGATTTATAAACTATAATTTCCCAGTATAGATTATACGTGCCAAGGTTTTACTTTTATGTGGATCTCTGGAGGGGAGACATGACGAGAACAGGGCACAGAAGTCAAGAGGGGCACAGGAGACCTTTGCACCTGCCTTTTAAACCATTAATTATTCCACCCCTTTGCTAATGGCATGGGAAGAGTTCCAGCTGTTTGCTGTTATTATTGATTACCCCACCCATCAATCCCCCTGGAAGACATAATTATAAGGCCCCTGGAGTATATGCTGGGCTTCTCCTGGCTTCTGGAGGAAACCTCATTCTGAATGGCAGAAATCTCATTCCAGCAGCCATCTTGGGAGTATTGATGTCCAGGTTCCAGATCCATCTATTAATTCCCGATTTTATTAGCCAGCTTCTGAAACATGCAATACTTTCAAACACTTTCCTATACAAAATTTTAAATGAGAAATTATTCATATCATAAACTTCTGTTCATCAAATATTTTAATAAGCAACATTTAGAAGTGCTACAACAAAGAAGCTTAGTAGTATACTGCTGTATTCTTTCAGTTTCATGACAGATCTAAAAACTTTTTTGCTTTGTCTGGTAATATGCAAATGGAATTTTTGATCCACAGAATATCTCCAGATGCTTCAACATCTCTAAAGTTGTGCCAAACTTGGCATACCCTAAACCTCAGTAAATAGAGGCCAATGCTGTGAATGGGAACATCTGAAACAGGGATGTGGTCCCAGGCTTCCCAGCAGGCCTGGAAACCTTAACCAATCCCAACCCCACCCCCAATCCTGCCATGGTGTTTACAAGTAGAGTTGCAGCTGTCATTTTGCTGATAAAGATCTTTAATAATTATTTAAAAAAAACAAAGCATTTCACTAACAAAAGATTTCAGAAAAAATTTCTACATATGAAAAGGAATGGAGAAAAATAACAATGAAACACTGATAGACTTGAACATATAAAATTTACCTTTCACACATTTTTCCCGAATACATTTATACATACATAAAATAATTAAATGGGAAATAGCAATGCTGCTAAGAAAAAAACTGCAATTCTTTGTTTGAATGAATGCATTAAAAAACAAGGATCAAAATACTCAGACCATACTATACAAAAGCAAAGGATGTGAACAGAAAGAGTAGTTGAGGAAGTAATCAGCAAACATAGCCAAAAATATATTCAGCTTATCAGAAATGAAAGCATTTCAAAGGAAAGCTCTTTGGTAAAACCTACATGTATTAATTTGCCAAAAGGTGTGCCAAAGCAAAATACTAGAAATCTGTTGACTTTTTTTTTTTAATTATTTTTTATTTTTTTTATTATGGGTAAAAATCAAAATTCTCACAATACATACAAACATTTGCAAAATGATATATAAATATATATGCATATATGTGTATTTGCTTACAAAAATGTTATTTATATATATAAATACATATATTTTAAGAGGTGCTTAGATTACCCAAAATATTACACGGAACCCACTGGGATTCCCATGTTGCCCACCTCCCACACCTCCCAACACATCCCACACAAACATCTCCCACAGTGTGGCCCACCACCCTCAATGAACTTACACATCCTGGAGCCTTGCCACCAACCATAGACCACAGTTCACACTGTAGACCACACTCTCTCCCACTCAGTTCTGAGTGGTGTGTGCTGATTTAAAATGGCCTACATCCGTTGCCACAACAGTACTCAGGACATCCTCCAACTCCCAAAGAAGCCACTGTATTTCAACTGCTCGTCCCCTCCCTACCCTAAAAGTGTCAAGTGGCCACTGGCTCCACCTCATTGTTATAATTTCTTGCATTGCTAGAATCACCATATGTAAACAAGAGAATACCATCAAGTCCACTCTAGTCCATAGTTCTTCCCCCAATCCTGAGGGGACTGGGATGGTGATGTCCACTCCAACTCCAAGTGAGAGAGGGCTTATATCCCATGGATATGGTGGGTGGGATGATCCTGCCTGCAGATGCAGGCCCTCTCCATTCCCTGGGATGGCCATTTCCCATCGTTGTCTCCTCACCAGGTGACTTGGATGAGTCCATTGAGCTGTAGGGTAGGAGTTGCAGCTCTACCTAGATTTCATGCACACCTGGCACATAGGTAGGCGGGAGGCTCCAGTCTCTGGAAGTATACCTAAAAACTCCAGCATCGCATATAGGTTTGAATAGAAGGGACTGGTGAACCATGTGCAGGGAGGACTTCTTTGAGTCTAATTCTGTCACTCTCAGGAGCACAGATTCCAAAATAGAACCCACTGATAAGGCATAAGTCTCTGGGGCTATCCCCCCTTATATAGGACCAGGGTGTCTCCGGAGCTCTCAGGAACACCACTGAGTGGGGTGATAGGCACTTAGATGTTCTATGAGCTCCTACTGAGGTGTGCATAAGAGTTACCTCTGGGATGACCTCCCGACTCTCTTTGAAGTCTCTTAGCCACTTGAACTCATTTGTCTTTACCATTTCCCCCTTTTATTCAAGGTCTTTTTCCAGTTGTGTTGCCAGTTGGCACTTGGGAAAAGTTTTCAATTACCAATAATCGTGCCTCGGATAAACCTCATTGGCTACGATACTGCCACTGTGCAAAGCTGCCAGTTGGCACTTGGTATTAATCCCTCGTTGCCAGGGAGGCTCATCCCCAGGAGTCATGTCCCATTGGGGGGAAGGTAATGCAATCATATGCTGAGTTTGGCTTAGAGAGAGGCCACATTTGAAAAACAAGGAGGCTCTCAGGTGGCAACCCCTAGGCACCCCACAACTGCAGGCTAAGTCTCATTTACAAGAGCAAAGACTCACAAGGGTAGTCATCAATTAAAAAAAAAAAAAAACATCAGGGGGTCATCCTATTTTGACAGGCACTGTCCCTACACTCAGAGGACTATTGTTGCAACCTTGGAGACTGTGACAGAGCTCTCCAGGCTAGGAATTCAGATTCCCTCATTTATTGTGTGATTATCCACCCATCATGACCATGCCCCATCCCCCGATCCTTTGAATGATTTTGTATATCTTTCATGTATATTCGGATGAACCAATCCCCACGAAAACCCCCCAATAATCCCCCGCAGTACCCATTGTAACTCTTCTGTAATCCAAATCCTCCATGAACATTTAGTCCATAAAATAATCAAATACACTTACTAGGAAAAAGAAACAAGTGTGATAAGCGTACATGCAAGAGACAAACATAAGGAAAATCAAGGGGAAAAAAAAAAAGAGAGGAGGAAAAAAAACAAATAATCAAACAAAGAAAAAACAAAATAAAATATAATTAGTGGATTGGGACATTCAAAAAATGGGCAAAAAAGCAAAGGAAATGCCTTTAAAAATATATATATATATATATATTCATTTTTTTTTCCTTTCTCTTTTCCTTTTTCCCTTTTTTCCTTCTCTTTATCACTGTGTTATCAGATGTCTACTGTGCCATGACACCTTCCTCCTCTCAATCCCCATTGTCTCCCAATTTTTCATTTAATTTTCAAAGAAGTTTAGGTCACAGCAAAGTCACACACGGAGTGCCGGAGACTCCCAGATACCAAACCACCCCCACTTCCCCACCCCATATTAATTCCCCCCCTGTTTTTTTGGTTGTTAGCATTGTTATAACTGTTATGCAAATAGCAAAATATAGCAACTAAACATTGTCAGTGATTTACAGTATAGTTTACAATTTAGATGATACAGTTTAATAATTTTGATGATATTTACCATGTCCTGTGTCCATTACCGTAAGGTAATGGAAAACCTTCCCCTTGACCACCAAACAACCCATTAAATCTTGACTGTTCCCTTCTCCCCAGTCCCCAAGGGCCCGTGATACCCCTCTCTCCCAACCCATGGAATGTCAAGATTCACAGTTACATGCCCTGGGGATTTGAACCAGCCCTTCCTAATCTACCCACCCCCCAGTGCTGCACCACCAAACCCAGGAACACCACCACTCATCTGCCCCATCCCCCAACATGCAACCACCCTCTATCCCTTTACCATAGATTATGTCCATATGGATGATGGCTCAAAGCCTGCTCTTTTCTTACTCTCCTTTGTTAACCTATCTTTCAGACAGTGGTTCTCAGAGACTGCTCACTTTCCTCAATTCAGATCAGTGAGTTCATATACTGTTCATCCTTCAGTACCTGACTTGCTTCACTCAACATAAGGTCTTCAAGATTCATCCACGTTATTCCATGTGTTAGCACTTTTTTCCGTCTTACAGCTGAGTAATGTTCCATTGTATGTATGTACCACATTTTGCTTATCCATTCATCTGTTGATGGGCACCGGGGCTGATTCCAACTTTTGGCAATGGTGAACAATGCCGCTATGAACATTGGTGTGCATATATCTGTTTGTATTATTGTTTTCCGTTCTTCTGGGTATATACCCAGCAGTGGAATTGCTGGATCATACGGAAGATCTTTTGCTAGTTTTCTGAGGAACCGCCAAACTGTCCTCCACAGTGGCTGGACCATACCGCAGTCCCACCAGCAGTGGATGAGGGTTCCCATTCCTCCACATCCTCTCCAACATTTAGTGTCTCCTGTTTTTTTAATAGCTGCCATTCTGATGGGTGTAAGATGGTATCTCATT
>JAKSZT010054586.1:4552711-4568528 GCA_026826555.1 Tolypeutes matacus
CCTAGGTATTTGATTCTTTTGTTTACTATTGTAAATGGTATTTTTTTCCTGATTTCCTCCTCAGGTTGCTGGTTATTGGTGTACAGAAATGGTACTGATTTTTGAGCGTTGATCTTATAGCCTGCAACATTACTGAAGTCCTTTATAAGTTCTAGAAGCCTTGTTGTGGATTTCTCAGGGCTTTCTATGTATAGGATCATGTCATCTGCAAATAATGAAATTTTTACTTCTTCTTTTCCAATCTGGATGCCTTTTATGTCCTTTTCTTGTCTCAGTGCTCATGCAAGTACTTCTAAGACAATGTTAAATAGGAGTGGTGATAGTGGGCATCCTTGTCTTGTTCCCGATCTCAGAGGGAAGGCTTTTAGGATTTCACCATTGAAATTGATGTTAACTTTGGGTTTTTCATATATACCCTTTATCATTTTCAGAAAGTTTCCAACTATTCCTATCTTTTGTAGTGTTTTTATGAGGAAAGAGTGCTGTATTTTCTCGAATGCTTTTTCGGCATCTATAGAGATGATCATGTGATTTTTTTCTTTCAGCTTCTTTATGTGGTGTATTACATTAATTGATATTCTTATATTGAAACATCCTTGCATACCTGGGATGAAACCCACTTGGTCATGGTGTATAATCCTTTTGATATGTTGTTGAATGCGATTAGCAAGTATTTTGTTAAGGATTTTAGCATCTAGGTTCATTAGAGAAATTGGTCTGTAATTTTCCTTTCTTGTGGTATCTTTATTTGGTTTTGGTATTAGGGTAATGTAGGCATCATAGAATGAGTTAGGTAATATTCCTTCTACTTCTATTTTTTGGAAGACCTTAAGTAGAATTGGTGTTACCTCTTTCTGGAATGTTTAGTAAAATTCAGCTGTGAAGCCATCTGGTCCTGGACTCTTCTTAGTTGGGAGGTTTTTAATGACTGAGTCTATCTCTTTTCTTGTAATTGAGCTGTTGAGTTCATCTATTTCTTCTTTCATCAATGTCGGCTGTTTGTGGGTTTCTAGAAACTTGTCCAATTCCTCTAAATTTTCATTCTTGTTGGCATATAATTTTTCAAAGTATCCTCTTATGATACTCTTTATTTCTGTGGGGTCAGTAGTGATATCACCTTGCTCATTCCTTATTTTATGTATTTGCATCTGTTCTCTCTTTTTCTTTGTTAGTCTGGCTAAGGGTTTGTCAATTTTGTTGATATTCTCGAAGAACCGGCTTTTGGTTTTGTTTATTGTTTCCAGTGCTTTCTTATTCTCTATTTCATTTAGTTGTGCTCTAAACTTGGTTATTTCCTGTATTCTACTTCCTTTAGTTTTAGTTTGTTGTTGTTTTTCCAATTCCTCCAAGTGTGCAGTTAGGTCTTCAATTTTAGCTCTTTCTTCTTTTTTAATATATGAATTTATGGCTATGAACTTTCCTCTCAGGACTGCTTTCGCTGCATCCCATAGGTTTTGATATGTTGTGTTGTTGTTTTCATTAGTTTCAAGATAGTTACTGATTTCTTTTGAAATTTCCTCTTTGACCCACTGTTTGTCTAAGAGTGTGTTGTTTAACTTCCATATCCTTGTGCCTAACCTGTTTCTCTGGCCCTTATTGATTTCCAACTTCATTCCGTTGTGGTCAGGGAAATTACTTTGTATAATCTCAATCTTTCTGAATTCATTGAGTGTTGTTTTGTGGCCTAGCATGTTGTCTGTTTTGGAGTATGTTCCATGTGCACTGGAGAAGAATGTAAATCCCGCTGTATTTGGGTGTAGTGTTCTGTATATGTCTATTAAGTCCAAATCTTCTAATGTATTGTTGAGTGCCTTAGTTTCTTTATTAATTCTCTGCCTAGATGTTCTGTCTAATGATGATAGTGTTGTGTTGAAGTCCCCTGCTATAATTGTAGAGGAATTTATTTCTCCTCTTAGTTTTTCCAGAATTTGCCGCACATATTTTGAGGCACCTCTATTAGGTGCGAAAATGTTGATGATTGCTCTCTTCTTGAGAGATTACTCCTTTTACTAATATGTAGTGTCCATCTTTGTCTCTTACAATAGTTTTGCATTTAAAGTCTATTTTGTATGATATTAGAATAGCTACTCCTGCCCTTTTTTGGCTATTGTTAGCTTGTAAAATGGTTTTCCAGCCATTCAATTTCAGCCTCCTTGAATCCCTGGGCCGAAGGTGGGTTTCTTGTTGACAACATATAGATGGATCATATTTTCATATCCATTCTGCCAATCTCTGTCTTTTGATTGGGGAATTTAATCCATTAACATTCAGTGTTATTACTGGTAACGAATTTCTTACTTCAGTCATTTTTTCTTTCAGTTAATACATGTCATATGATGTTTTGTTTCTATTTTTTGTTTTCAGTTGTTTTTAAACTCTCCTCCAACTCTATCTCCTTTTTTTTTTTCATTTCAACTTGTAGAGATTCCTTTAGTATTTCTTGAAGTGCTGGTTTCTTCTTGACATACTCTCTTAATTGCTGTTTATCTGTGAATATTTTGAACTCTCCATCATTTTTGAATGCCAATTTTGCTGGATAGAGAATTCCTGGCTGGAAGTTTTTTTCTTTTAGTGTTTTGACTATGTCATACCACTGTCTTCTTTCCTCCATGGTTTCAGCTGAGAAATCAGCACTTAATCTTATTTTGCTTCCCTTGTATGTGATGGTTGTCTTTTCTCTTGCTGCCTTAAGTATTTTCTCTTTGTCTTGAGCATTGGACAGTTTGACAAGTATATGTCTTGGAGTTGGCCTGTTGGGATTTATACTATTTGGGGTGTGCTGTGCTTCCTGGATCTGCACATCCATCTCTCTCAATAGAGTTGGGAAGTTTTCAGCCATAACTACCTTCAACACTCCTTCTGTTCCCTTTCCCTTCTCTTCTCCTTCTGGGATGCCCATAATGCGTATGTTTGTGCGTCTTGCATTATCGGTTAATTCCCTGAGACCATACTGGATTTTTTCTCTTTTTTCTATCTTTTCTACAATCTCTTTGATTTCAACTGTATTGTCTTCCATATCACTAATTCTTTCCTCTGCCTGTTCAATTCTGCTGCCATGTGAGTCCAGCATCTTTTTCATTTCTTGATTTGTGTCTTTGTTCGCCATCATATCCATTACCTTTTTAGGTGTGTTAGCTATTTCTTCAGTATGTTCTCCCAGTGTCTTATTTATATCCTTAATCTCTTCCTTCAGTTCTTTAAGTTGGTCCATGATATTTGTTTGGATAGCTTTGATTAGTTGTTCAATGTACTGCATTGCTTCCTGGTTTTTATTTTGTGCACTGGACTGGTCCATGTTTTCCAGTTTCTCAGAGTCATTTGTATTTTTCTGTTGCCCTCTGGTCATCATATTATCTTGATGGGTTTGTTCAGTTGATTAGCTTTTCTCTATGCTCTAGAATTTTATTTAGCTGTTGGTTCTGCGTGTGAGTTAAATTTTCTCTTAGGCAGTTTTTCTTCTTATTTTATTTCCTTGCTTCTTTCTATGTTCCCTTGAAGGCAAAAGGTTAGGGCAAGAGGAATCAAAAGATGTAAGAATGCAGAAGGATAATAGAAATATAGATAAAAGTTCGAAGAGGGGCAAAATGAGACTTAATGAGATGAATATTTAACTTGAGTAGGCAGTGTAGAGTACTAGGAAAAAATATGGAGTTCCTACAATGGACTGGGTGATTTAGAAGGCTGGAATTATGAGGAGGGAGAGAAATAGTAGAGAAAGGTCTGAAAGGAAAAAGTTAATACTAATAAAAAAAAAAAAAGTAAAAAGAAGAAGAAAACAAAATAGTTGGGATAGAAATTGACACCCTTAAGTTGTGGCCCTATAAAAAATTGTTGTCTCTAAGATCCTCAACAGAAAACAGAAGGCGGAAAGATGCAGGAAGGATAAGCGATAGTTTGTAATACAGAATCAATATATACAGCGAGTGGGAAATTACTGAATAAGAAGCCCAGCAAATAAGTGACCAGCTGGCAGCATCTATTTAAGAAAATAAATAGAAGGAAAAAGGAAGGGGGGAGGAAAACGGGAATAATAGTAATAGACCAGAAAGTAACAGAGAGAAACCAAAGATCCACACAGGCAAGCAGTCAAACAGATTTAAGGGGGGTCAATGATTCCCCTAGGGTCCACGTGGATCCTTCCTGCCTACTTGTGTTTATCAATGAATTTCCCCACAGGGTTCTATATGCAGGTCCTGAAGCAGCTTTTAGCTATTAAATTATTTTTCATTTGTTGAGGTGACCTCACTTTTTTTTTTTTTAGCCAAATGCAGGACCCAAAATAATTCCTCCTCTAGACCAACCCCCTTACGGATGGGACCCTTGCTGGGCCCATGGAAATTAATCAAGCACGTCCCACTTTCTGGACTCCCCAGGTTTGGTGAAGCTCTGATGTTAGTTAGTGAAGAGTGCTAAAGATGGCGGATTCTGCCCCTTCTGGCGCCGAGCTCCAGCGTCACCAGGCTGCTCAGTAAATCAGTTTGAGTGCAGATTCGCATCTGCTCTCAGCCTGGTGCTGCTTCAGGTCGGCTTATCTGCTCCCCAAAGCTATGGGGTGGTGCAGGCAGCCATATCAATGTCTAAAAATATAAAATACCCTTCCCTGTCTTCCAACCGAACCCTCCCTTTTTTGGGAAGTGTCCCTTCCTCCTGGCTCCGCAGCTGCCCGTGTCTTATCCCTGGGTGGCTAGGGAAATCAGCTGCGTTCCCCGACCAAAATCCCCCCTCCAATTCACTGGGCGCTGATTAGCTCGTTTGCTCTGTTCACACAAGGTCCAAGGGGCGCCAGGCAGCCAGATCCCCAGAAAATAAAACTTTTTCGCCCCGCCTGCGGCTCACAATGGCCGTTTTATTTTTTTTTCCCTAACCGCGGGGCTCAGCCGCCTGTGCCAACCTCCACCGGCAGCCTCAAAACTCACGAATCTCCACCGTTCGGTCCATGACGCCGATCCGCGCAGATAGATGTCCCAAGCCTCTCACTCCATGCGTGCACAGCACAGACCCCGGGGCAGGACCCCGTCCCCAATCCGCCTTGCTCTGGGAGCTTGCAGTGTGCGCCCTCCTACACTAACGCCATCTTGGCCCAGCATCTCTGTTGCCTTTTATAATGGTTTTTTTTTTTTTATTTTTAGAGTTCACAATTGCTTTTTTGTTGTTCTTGTTGTTTTTTTTTTAGAGTTTGCAATTGCTTTTTTTTTTAATTGTGGGTAAAAATCAAAATTTTCACAATACATATTATTTTGGGTAAAACTTACAGTTCCAAGGCTTTGAAAATTTCAAACCATGACTCCATAAGACGTGCTTTCTCACCAAAGTCAGCTGCCACGTGTTGAAGCAAGATGGCAGGTGATCTCTGCCTGGCCTTGCCATCCCCTCTTGGCATCCTCTCTTAGGCCCAGCTACTCCAGTTTCTTCCTAATTTCAGCTGAAAGCTGGCATATGACTTGTCTCTTAGGGCTTCCTATATCAATCTTGGCACTTTAGCTCTCTTTGCAAATTCAGCTTTAAGCTATCTGGCAAATGGCTGATCTTTTCCAGGTGCATCAGCTGTATGAGAAATGAGGGCATCCTCATTTCTATCACATGTGGCAGGATCAATAAGACAGAGCTCTCTCTTCTAGTGGCTGTCTAGTATGAGACCCAGCAATGAGGCAGTACTCAACCTGAGTCCCACCACACTGACATAGCCCAATAAAATGGCCTAGAGCAGGGGTGCTTTTTTCTTCTTTTTTTTCATTTTTTTATTATTAAAAATTTTTTAAAGATATTTAGATTGTAAATGTTACATAAAAATACAGGGGATTCACATATGCCCCGCTCCCTATCCCTCCCACACATTCCCACATTAACAAAATCCTTCATTAGTATGGTACATTTGTTACAATTGATGAACACATAATTGTAGCATTGCCACAAAGCATGGATTACAGTTTACATTAGAGTTTACACTCTGTCCCACACAATTTTGTACATTATGACAAAATAAATAATGGTCTGTATCCATTACTGCAACATCATTGAGGACAATTCCAATGTCCCCAAAATGCCCCTATTATTCCTCTCCCTCCCCTCAGAACATCTGATGGCCCATTGCTCCACAGCAATGATAAATGTTCTTCCCTTGCTAGAATAAAAATAAGTCTATAGTAGAATAACAGTAAGTTTGCTCTAGTCCATCATTAATTAACCAATCCTGAGGATTCTGGGGTGGTGATTTCTACTCTGCCTCTAATTGAGAGGGGGCTTAGATCCCATGGGGCAGATGGATAAAACTATCTTGCTTCAGTTGCTGACAATCTTGTACCTTGGGAAGGGCATTGTCCATCATCATCTCCTTAGTTGTCCTGGATAAGTCCAATGAACTGAAGAGTAGGTGTTGCAACTCTGTTGAGATTCAGGGTCCAACTGGCACCTGAACAGCACAGAGATTTAAGTCTCTTGGAAATACACCTATGAAATCTAGTACTAACCATAGGTTCAAATAAATGGAGCAGAAGAGACATATGTAGGGAAACCACAACTGAGTCCAACTCTGTCAGACTGGGAGCATGATTTCAAAGTAGGACCCACTAGAAGGGTGCCAAACTCCTGAGCTGTCTGTCCTACCTCTAGTGTCTGGATGTCTCTAGAACCCTCAGGAGCCTGATATTTGAGGCAATATTTGCTGTGGCAGTCAATGGGATCCTGCTGATACGTGCATGAGCATAAAATTGGGAATAACCCCTGACTTATTTTGAAATATCTTAGCCATAAAAACTCATTTGTTTTTACCCTTTCCCCCTTTTAGTCAAGGTCTTTTTCCAATTGCATCACTAGTTGGCACTTGGTACTAATCTCTCAGTACCAGGGAGACTCATCCCCAGGAGTCATTTCCCATGCTGGGGGAAGGTAATGCATTTATATGCTCTTTGGCTTAGAGAGTAGCCACATTTGAGCAACAAGGATGTTCTCAGGAAGTAACTTTTAGACAATATATAATACTAGGCTAAGTTTCAATTTCAAAAGTAAAGGTTCATAAGCTCAGCCATCAATATATAGGGTCTGTCAATAGTCCACCCTCCTTAACTAGTCACTGTCCCTGTACTCAGGGTGTTCTTGCTGTCCAATTAGAGAATGTGACAGAGCTCCCCAGGATGGAAATTTGATATTCTTTTGGTTATTGTGTGGCTCTCCACCCACGGTGACCATGCCCCATAAACACTTGAACACATTCATGTGCCTTATAGATATGCCCCAGGTGAACGTCCTCCCATGTGTCCTCCATCACTGACACCCTACAGCAATGATTCTCCCCTGCCAGAGTTGTGACCCTTCTCTAATCCAAAGCCTCTTCAAAAATGAAGCCAAAATACAATCAAATAAAATTAATAAGAAAATGAAATATGATAGTTTTAAAAATAAAAAGTTTAAAATTTTGAAATGAAAATAATTTTGCATTATGTCTTTCATCACTATAAGATCTGTTGCCTTGTATGTACAATGACTTTTTCTTCCATATATTTCCCCAGTGTCTTATGTTTTTCTTCAAGACTATCTTTGTGAATGTGCTTAATTTGCTTAATTCATATCAATGAGGTCGTACAATATTTGTCCTTCAGTGCCTGGCTTGCTTTACTCAACATGGTCTTCAAGATTCATCCATGTTATCCCATGTGTTAATATTGCATTCCTTCTTATATTTGGGTATTCCATTGTATGTATATAGCAGAGATTTCTTATCCATTTTTTATTGATGGGCATTTGGGTTGTTTCCAACTTTTGGTAATAGTGAATAATGCCGCTCTAAACATTAGTGTGCATATACCTGTTTGTGTCCCTGCTTTCAATTCTTCTGGATATATACCCAGCAGTGGGATTCCTACATTCCCACCAGTAGTGGACAAGTGTTCCCTTTCCTCCACATGCTCTCCAACACTTGTAGTCCTTTTTTTAAATTAGCCACCAGTCTAATGGATGTACAATGATATCTCACTGTTTTGTTTTGTGTTTCCTTAATAGCTAGTGATGGTGAGCATATTTTCATGTGCTTTCTAGTCATTTGTATTTCTTCTTTGAAGAAGTGTATATTCAAATCTTTTCTCCATTTTTTAAAATGGGTTGTTTGTCTTTTTATTTTTGAGATGTAGGATTTCTTTATATATGGTGGCTATTAGGTTACTATTGGACAGATGTTTACCAAATATTTTCTTCCATTGTACAGGCTGCCTTTTCACTTTCTTAACAAACTCCTTTGAGTTGAAGAAGTTTTTAATTTTGAAGAGATCCCATTTATCTATTTTTTTCTTTGGTTGCTTGTGCTTTGGGTGTAAAGTTCATGAAACCATTTCCTACTACAAGATCATGTAGATGCCTAGAGTAGGGGTTTTTAATGTTTTTTTGTTCCATGGGCCCCATTGTCAGTCAGGTGAAAGCCATGGACTGCTTCTCAGGATGTAGCAGCGAATAGTTTTATGAAACTTAAGATTGCCATGTCGTTATTTTTTATTTATTATTAATATATATTTTTATTTTTTAAAAGATACTTAAATTACATAAATGTTACACAAAAAATATAGGGATTCCCATATGCCCCACTACCCAAACCCCCCACAGCCTCCCACATAAACATCCTTCATTAATGTGGCACATTTATTGCAAATGATAAATGCTTCCTGGGGCATTGCCAATGAGTGTGGACCATAGTTCACATTCTCTCCCACACAATTCTGGGGTTAGGGGAAGATATAAAATGGCCTCTATCTGTCATTCCAATGTCTTTCAGGATGATTCCCAAGTCTCAAAAAAGCCCCTGTATTACACCTGATTTTCCCTCTTCCTGCCCCCAAAGCCTCCAGTGGCCACTGCCTCCACATCAATGTTGTAATTTCTTCCATTGCTAGAATCAGTTTGTCTATTGTAAAACACCAGTAAGTCCACTCTAGTCCATAATTTATTCCCCAATCATGAGGATTCTGGGATGGTGATGTCCTATCCTCCTCTAATTGAGATGGGGCTTCAGTACCATACAGCTGATGGATGGGGCTTCAGTACCATACAGCTGATGGATGGGACTTTCTTGCTTGCAGTTGTACACTCTCTTGCTTCCTTGATATGTTGGTTGTCAATCCTCACCTTTTTGTTAGTTGTTCTGGGTGAGTCCATTGAGTTGGAGAGTAGGTGTTGCAACTCCACTGAGGCTCAGAGCCCAGCTGGCACATGGACAGCACAAAGATTTCAGGCTCTTGGACTTACATCTACAAACTCCAGCACCAAGTATAGGATTAAATAGAATGGACAGATAAGCCATGCATAGGGAAACCATAATGGTGTCCAACACTGTCACTCTCAGGAGTACAAATTCCTAAGTAGGGTCCACTGGCAAGACACCAAACTCTGGAGCTATCTGCACTGACCATAGGACCTGAGTATCTCCAGAGCACTCAGGAGCCCCATTATTTGGGGGTAGTATCACTTTGACAGTCTATGAGATACTGCTGAGATATGCAGTATCTCACTTTGGCCTCCCAACTCACTTTGAAGTGTCTTAGATATATAAGTTCATTTGTCTTTACACTTTCCCTTTTTATTCAAGGTCTTTTTCTAGTTGCATTGCTAGTTGGTGCTTGGTAGTAATCCTTCAGTGCCAGGGAGGCTCATTCCCAGGAGTCATGTCCCATGCATGATAAGGAAATGCATTTATATGCTGAGCTTGGCTTAGAGAGAGTCAACATGTGGGCAACAAGGAGGCTCTCAGGAGGCAACTCTTAGATACCCCACAACATTAGGATAAATTTCAATTTCAAGAGGAAAGGCTCACAAGCCCTTGATACTGATAATCATCAATATCAAGGGCCCATCAATGAACCATCCTGCTTCACCAATCATTGCCCCTGCACTTGTCCCTGCAGTTGAGGGACAGCTGCCGCTACAATAGAGAATGTGACAGAGCCCTCCAGGATGGGAATTCAATATTCTCTTTATTATTGTGTGAATCTCTATCCACTGTGAACATGTCCCATAAATATTTGAACACATTTATATACCTTACATATATGCCTAGGTGAACTTCTTCCCATATATCCCCCATCACTGACATCCAACACCAATGACCCTCCCTGTCCCAGTTGTAACCCTTCCGTGATCCAAAACTTCTTCAAAAATGAAGCCAATAAAAGAGCCAAATACAATTAATAGGAAAAAGAAATAATAATGATAGGTTTAAATATAGCAAAATTCATAAAAATTAAAAAAAATAAAATAAAATTAGGACTTCTGAGAAGGTGGCAGATTATTAAGACATGGGAATCTCTTCTCCAGAAAAAATTGCTAGAGGACAGGCTGAAACAGACCAGAAAAACATCTTCTAGTGTTTATGACAGCAGGCAAAGGCTGGATACCACCCAGTGGAGGGAGAGACAAAGAAGGGAAATCACAATGACAGAACCATGAGTTCAAACCAGTGGGGGCTGATGCTGGCACCATCCCCTACACTAAAGACACTTTAGAATTCTCAGTCCTCTGGGCCTGCAACTAGAAAGAGGTCTCCAGTGTTTTACCACACCAGGAAAGCAGAGAGACAAAGACATAGCCTAAGGCAGACTCAGCTTCTGTCTCACAAGCTTGGTTTGCTGGGCCCCATGAGCCCTTCCAGGCCAAGTGAGACCACATAATGGTTTGCCCTGGGAGCTGGTGAAGGACTGGAGAAATCTGACTCTCAAAATCTCCCTCTCTTCTAGCTGGGACTAATTGTTGAGGACACCCCAGGAAAGTGGAGAGAGAGGGACAAAGACTAAGGCTGACTCAGCATTTGACTCACTAATTTGGTCTGCTGTGTCCCAAGAGCCCTTCTAGGCTGGGTGGGGCTGTGCCACTGCTTGCCTTGGAGCCTGCAAGGGGCTAAAGATATACAACCCTCCCAGTCTCCTCCTCTACTAACAGGGACTGATTGTTGAGGACTAAGAGGGGAGTGGAAATATTTCCTAGCCAGGAAATGGGGGGGGGGGTGTCTGCCAGAGAAGACGGGAGAACTCTCTCAGAGAAAGTTTGAATTACAAGGCTCCTAGCCTCCAGACAGGAAGCTCTTTCACATTGATCCAGTCTGTGC
This sequence comes from Tolypeutes matacus, assembly GCA_026826555.1. Lineage (NCBI taxonomy): Eukaryota > Metazoa > Chordata > Mammalia > Cingulata > Chlamyphoridae > Tolypeutes > Tolypeutes matacus. The sequence goes on from JAKSZT010054586.1 coordinate 4,563,792, forward strand.
TGCAACAAACACACTCTGACTAGGGATTGAGCTGAGAGCTGCCAAAGAGCACTATCTCCTGGCATACCAAGGAAGCACATGCAAGAAATTTAAAAATAAGTAGGAGAGGCTTTTTCTAGCCTCTATAGCATCCATGTCCAAGGCCATAGAAAGTGACTCTACAACCAATTACTGGGCTCAGTGTCTAGTTTTGAGCAACCAGCAGGACAGTCCTAAAAATCCAGGTCTAGCCAAGAAACAAAGAGCAATGGTAACTCACAGCTTCCTGTCACTAAATCCCTACAAAAGAGAAAAAAATTGAGCATCTGAGTAAACTAAATCCTAATCAAATGCCTAGATATCAGCAAAAAATTATGAGCCATACTAAGAAAATAGAAGACATGGCCAAAGTAAAGGAATATATCAAAGCCCCAGAAGCGATGGAGAATTTGAGAGAACTAATCAGTGAGATGTGCACAAATTTCTAAAGTCAAATTATTGAGTTGAAAGATAATATGGTTAAAGAGAGGAATGACATGAAGAAGACATTGCATGAGCACAAAGAAGAATGTGAAATCCTGAACAGAAAAGTAACAGAACTCATGAGAATGAAAGACACCATAGGTGAGATCAAAAACACATTTGAGGCATACAACAGCAGACTCAAAATAATAGAAGAAAGAATAATTGACACCAAAGACAGAACAGTTAAAATTGAAGAGAGAAAATAACAGAGAGAAAAGAATGGAAAAAAATGAGCAGGGGCTGAGAGAGAGATTTAAATGACAACACAAAATGCAACAACATACTTGTCATGGGAATTCCAGAAGGAGAAGAGAAGGGGAAAGTGGTAGAAAGAGTATTTGAGGAAATAATAGCTGAGAATTTCCCAACTCTCATGAAAGAATTGAGCCCACATGTCCAAGAAGCACACCATGCCCCAATCAGAATAAATACAAATAGACCTACTTTGAGACACATACTACTCAGAATGCCAAATGTCAAAGAGAAAGAGAAAGTTCTCAGAGCAGCAAGGGAGAAGCAAACCATCACATATAAGGGACATCCAGTAGGACTTAGTGCAGATTTCTCTGCAGAAACCATGGAGACGAGAAGTTAGTGGTATGATACAATTAGGATAGCAAAAGAGAAAAACTGCCAGCCGAGAATTCTTTATCCAGCAAAACTGTCCTTCAAATATGAAGGTTAGTATAAAATATTCACAAACAAATAGAAATTAAGAGAGTTTGCAAAAAAGAATCCACCTTTGCAGGAAATATTAAAGGAAGCCTTAGAACCTGAAAGAAAAAGACAGGAGAGAGAGGCTTGGAGGAGAGCATAGAAGAAAGAATGGCAGAAAGGAAAACCAAAAGAGTAAAAAGACAGACAAATGTAAGATGGCATATGCAAATAAAATTAAAAGAATGGGATTATTAAAAAATAATGAAAAATATTTTTTTTTTTGACATTTTGCCTTCCATCATTGTAATATCTGTTGTACTGTATGGAGAGTGACATTTTCTTCCATTTATTCCCCAGTATCTTACTTTTTTCATTTTGTTTTCAAAGAAGTTTTAGGTCATAGGAAAGTCATATATAGAATAAAGGGTATGCCCAAATACCCAACATCCTCCCCCTTTTCCCCCTTCCCACATTAAAACCTTTTTATATGTGGATGTTAACTTTGTTACAATTGATATATAAATAGTGAAACATAGATACTAACCATGGTCAATGGTTTACACTATGGTTCACACTTTAGATCATACACTTTTATAAATTGTGATGAGATTTAACTTGGCCTGTGTCCATTTTTGCAAGATCACATAGAACACTTCCACTGCCCACTAACTACCACCTATTTCTTCTATTCTATTCCTCATACCCCCTCCCCATGGGAACTAATCTACAGATTTATTGCAATCCCAATAAAAATCAACACAGCATTTTTTTACCGAATTGGAAAAATTAACTATGAAATTCATTCAGAAGGACAAAAGGCCCTGAAAAGCCAAAGACATATTGAAAAAGAAAAATGAGATTGGAGGAATCACACTACCTGGCTTTAAAATATATTACAAAGCTACAGTGGTCAAGACTGCATGGTATTGACACAAGGATAGACATACAGAACAATGTCAATGAATTGAAGGTTCTGATATAGATCCTCACATATATAGTCATCTGATATTTGACAAGGTCATCAATCCCACTCAACTGGGAGAGAATGGCCTCTTCAACAAATGGTGCTTGGAGAACTGTATATCCATATCCAAAAGAATGAGAGAGGAACATCTTCTCACATCTTATAAAAAAATCAACTCAAGATGTATCGAAGATCTAAACATAAGAGCCAAGAGCATAAAGGCCTTGGAAGATAATGTAGGGAAGCATTAGAGGACCTTGTAATAGGAAATGGCTTCATGAACTGCACATCCAAATCACAAGCAGTGAAAGAAAAAAGAGATAAATGGTATCTCCTAAAAATTAAAAACTTTTGCACCTTAAAGGATATTATCAAGAAAGTAAAATGGCAGCCTTTTTACTTTACTTTAAATGGGAGAAAATATTTAGCAACCATATATCTGATAGGAGCCTAATATCCAGCATATATAAAGAAATCCTACACCTTGAAAATATAAAGATGAACAACCCATTTAAAAAATGGTCAAGTGACTTTAAAAACACCTCTCTAAGGAAGAAATACAAATGAGTTAAAAGCACATGAAAAGGTATTCAAAATCACTAGCTATTAGGGAAATGCAAATCAAAACTACAACGAGATACCATCTTACACCCATTAGACTGGTGGCTATTAAAAAAATAGAGGACTACAAGTGTTGGTTAGGTTGTGGAGGAATGGAAACACTCATCTACTGCTGGTGGTAATGTAGAATGGTCGAGCCATTGTGGAGGACAGTTTGGCAGTTCCTCAAAGCACTAACCATAGAACTGCCATATTACCTAGCAATTCCACTGCTGAGTACATACCCAGAAGAACTGAAAGAAAGGACACAAACAGAAATATGCACACCAATGTTCATAGCAGCATTATTAACTATTGCCAAAAGTTAGAATCAACCCAAATGCCCATCAACAGAAGAATGGATAAAGAAAATATTATACATATATGCAATGGAATATTAGTCAGCTGCAAGAAGGAATATAGTGTTAACACAAGGAATAACATGGATGAATCTTGAGGACCTTATTTTGAGGGAAGAAGCCAGACATTGAAGTACAAATATTACATGACCTCACTGATACGAATTAAGCAAATTGAGCAGACTCAGATAGCTATTGTCTGGCAGATAGTTTTACAGGAAATAGAAAGGGAGTAGAGGGTTGTGAGCCAATGCCCATATATATGTAATCTATGATAAGGTGAAAGTGTGTAGTTGGGCACTGAAGGGATATGACAGGAGAGTATTGATACTTTTGGGTTGGGTGGTGCAGGTTTAACAGGTGGGTAGATTGGGGAGGGTAGTTTGGAAGGTCCATGGAACTAGAGGGAAGGTTGGGGGAGGGACCAGGTGAGCACTGGGGATTGGCAGGTTTGTGGTTGAAAGTAAAATTTGGGAACATTCTTATGGCAATATGACAAGGAAGGGTTGCTGGTTTATGGTGTTGGATGGGAGGGCATTCAGGACAGGATGCACCTGGTGCAGGCTTCTAGGGTGTGTGCAAGTGATCATTTTGTCATGTGTTGTTTCAGAGGGTGGAGGTCCACATTATGAACAGAAAGGAATTGGACTCCCATCATAGAGAGGATTGATATGTTCACAAGCACAGGGGTGGGAGTCTCTGGAGAGCATGGGTGGTTCCTAATAGGGAGGACAAACCAGTATGTCAAGATCTCAGTGTTGCAAGTAACTATGAATCATCCAAGGACTGAAGTTGGGGCATCACCATGGCTTTAAATTATATTTTAGGATTATGCAAAATTAAATCAAACTCATGTACCTCCTGAAATCTTTCCTCAGAGTGCTTGGGGGCCCATGGACCCCTGCTTAAGAACCCCTGCCCAGAGCAATCTTATCAGATAATATAATCAAAGACCCCTCAGCTGAATTTAATGTAATCAAAGGATATCACAGCCAGAATAACAGATTTGTTTACAAATATAATTTTTCTCTTTTTGGGATTCATAAAATAATCTCAAACTGCCACAATATATATCACATATTAAATATTTTTTTTCATGTGAATAGACATCTAGAGTGAACATGCCATGAAGAGTATGTCTCATGAACTGCACTGCAACATAATATTGATGCTCATTTGTATGGATCTTTCTCATCAAGGCAGTAACATGCTCAAATATAATGCATCTTAAAAATAATAGATGCCTTCATTTAACTATATGTTCCTCCATTGCTGTTAACCAGTTTTCCACTCCTCCCCATATGGCAAAATTCCTGGGACAAATATTTCACTTTACCTGGAACTACTTCATCTCTCCCATTCCTTCTAATTGGGCTTCCAATCCCATCACTAATTATCAACAATAACCTCTCCCTGACTCAGTCCAATCAGCTCATCCTTTTAAACATAGTAAATAAATGCTTTAGTTAATTAGACAAGAAAGTACTGTGATCTCTTCACTTTTGGAAAAGCTGGATTCATTCTCATATGACCTCAGATTAAGTCCTAGGCTTCCATATTCCTCTAAGTCTTTCATGCACTAACAACTATGCTCTCCTAATATGTTATTTATTTATTTATTTATTTATTTATTTATTTATTTATTTATTTATT
>JAKSZT010054586.1:4568538-4636837 GCA_026826555.1 Tolypeutes matacus
ATTTATTTATTTATTTATTTATTTATTTATTTATTTATTTATTTATTATTGTGGGTAAAAATCAAAATTTTCACAATATATACCAATTAATATGTTCTTAATATCCCTTATCTTATCCCCGTCTCATGGAATTAATTTAGGAGATTTGTTTGGACACCTTGGATTAGTTGTTACACATTCTGCATCTGCTTCTGATTTTTAGTTTTTTCATTTGACTAGGCATGTCTGACTCTTACTTAATATGGCTTGTAAATTTTTGCTGAAGTCCAGGCATTGGTTTTTCTTGATGGGTTTATTCTGTTGGTCAGTTTCTCTCTCTTGCCTAGAGTTTTATTTTTGTTTGTCTTTGTGTTATGGGTCTTCTTCTAAATTTTTAGAGTTGCCTGTCTTTAACTAAAAAAATCATAATTTAATCAATTAAAAGTGATAACTATGTAAGACCAGTTTATAGCCATAATCCAAGAACTATTTTTGGAATGCATAAAAAATTATAAACTGCTACAAATGTTGAAAATTGGCATCCTTGTCTTGTTCCTGATCTTAGAAGGAAATCTTTAAGATTTCACCATTCTATATGATGTTAGCTGTGGGTTTTTTATATATACCCTTTATAATGCTGGGGAAGTTTCCTTCTATCACTATCTTTTGTGGTGTTTTTATCAGGAAAGTGTGCTGTATTTTGTTAAATGACTTTTCTGCATCTATAGAAAAGATCATGTGATATTTTTCTTTCAATCTGTTAATGTGGTGTATATCATTGACTGATTCTCATATGTTGAACCATCCTTGCATACCTGGGATGAAACCTACTTGGTTATGGTGTATAATTAGTTTGATGCATTGTTGAATATAATTAGAAATTATTTTGTTGAGTACCTTAGCATCTAGGTTCATTAGAGATATTGGTCTGTAGTTTTTTTTCCTGTGGCATCTTTGGTTTTGGTATTAGGTTGATGTTGGCATCATAAAATGAGTTAGGTAATGTTCCTTCCTCTTCTACTTTTTGGAAGAGGTTAAGCAGGACTGATGTTAGTTCTTTCCAGAATATGTGGTAGAATTCACCTGTGAAGCCATCTGGTCCTGGACTTTTCTTAGTTGGGAGCTTTTTGATGACTGATTCTATCTCTTTGTGATTGGTCTATTGAGTTCATCAATTTCTTCATTCATCAATGTAGGCTGCTTGTGTGTTTCTAGGAATTTGTACATTTCCTCTAAGTTATCCATCTTGTTGGCATACAATTTTTCAAAGTACCCTCTTATGATACTATTTATTTCTGTGGTGTCAGTGGTGATATCCCCTTCCTGGTTTCTTATTTTGTATAACTGCATCTTCTTTCATTTTTATTTGTTAGTCTAGCTAAGGGCTTTCCAATTTTATTGATCTCAAAGAAACAGTTTTTGGTTTTGTTTATATTTTCTAGTGCTTTCTTATTTTCAATTTCATTTAGTTTTGCTCTAATCTTTGTTATTTCCTTCTTTCTACTTCCTTTTGGGGTTAGATTTTTGTTCTTTCTTCTAATTCCTCTGGGTGCACAGATACATCTTTAATTTTAGCTCTTTCTTTTTGATATATGCATTTATAGCTATGAATTTCCCTTTCAGTACAGCTTTTGCTACATCCCATACGTTTTAATATATTGTGTTCTTATTTTCATTCATTTCAAGGTAGTTACTGATTTCTTTTGAGTTTTCCTCCTTGACCCACTGTTTGTCTAAGAGTGTGTTGTTTAACTTCCATATCTTTGTGCCTAATCTGGCCCTTACTGATTTAAATCTTCATTCCATTGTGGTCAGAGAAGTTACTTTGTATAATTTCAATCTTTCTGAATTCATTGAGTGTGGTTCTGTGGCCTACCATGTATTCTATCTTGGAGAATGATCCATGTGCATGGGAGAAGAATATATACCCCACTGTATTTGGGTGTAGTATTTTGTATGTCTTTAATAGTCCCAGATCCTCTAATATATTATTCAGTCTTTGTTTATTCTCTCTTAAGATGTCTGTCTAATGATGATAATGGTGTATTAAAGTCTCCCACTATAATTGTAGAGACATCTATTTTGCCACTTAATTTTTCCAGTTTTTGTCTCATGTATTTAGAAGCACCCTTGTTATGTGCATAAATGTTTATGATTGTTCTTTCTTGTTGATAGATTACCCCACTTATTAATATATAGTGTCCATCTTTGTCTCTTACAATAGTTTTACATTTAAAGTCTATTTTGTCCAATATTATTATAGCTACTCCCACCATTTTTTTGGTTATTGTTTGCTTGTAAAATTATTTTTCAACCATTTACTTTCAACCTCCTTGAATCTCTGGTCTAAGGTGGGTTTCTTGTAGACAGCATATAGATGGGTCATATTTCCTTATCCATTCTGCCAATCTGTGTCTCTTGACTGGTAAGTTCATTCCATTAGCATTCAATGTTATTACTGTCAAGAAATTATTTACATTAGCTATATTTTCTTTGGCTTCATGTAAGTCATGTGTTGTTTTTATTTTTCTTTTTAGTTTTTCTTACACTCTCCTTGAACTCTCTCTCTCTTGTTTTTACCTTTGACATTCAGATCTCCCTTTAGTATTTCTTGAAATGCAGGTTTCTTATTGACAAACTCTCTTAATTTCTGTTTATCTGTGTATATTTTGAACACTCCTTCATTTTTGAGTACCACATTTGCTGGGTAGAGTATTCTAGGCTGGAAGCATTTTTCTTTCAGCTCCTTAAATACGTCATACCACTGCCTTCTTGCCTCCATTGTTTTCAGCACTTAATATTATTGAGCTTCCTTTGTATGTGGTGGTTCTCTTTTCTCTTGCTGCTTTCAGTATCCTTTCTTTTTCCAAAGCATTGGAGAATTTGACAATATATGACTTGGAGTAGGCCTGTTAGTATTTACATTGTTCAGGGTGCACTGTGCTTACTGGACATGTACGTCAATCTTCCTCAATAGATTTGGGGATTTTTCAGCCATTATTTCCTCCAACACTTCTTCTGTCCCCTTTCCCTTCTCTTCTCCCTCTGGGATGCCTATAATGCATATGTTTGTGCATTTCATGTTCTCATTCAAATTCCTAAGTCCCTACTTTATTTTTTCTATCTTTTTATCTATATGTAGTACTGTTAGATTTCAGATATACTGTCTTCCACATTGTTAATTCTTCCTCTGCCTGTTCAAGTCTGCTGTTAAGTGTTTCCAGTGTATTTTAGATTTCTTGGATTGTGCCATTAATTGTCATCATATTCGTTAACATTTTACATATGTTTTCAATTTCTTCAGTATATTCCCTGTGCCTACTTAATATCCTTAATCTCTTCCTTCACTTTCTTAAGTTGATTCATGATAGTTGCTTGGACATTTCTGATTAGATGTTCCATGTTCTGCATCTCCTCCTCTTTTTTAGTTTGTTCATTGGACTGGTGCATATCTGCCTGTTTCTTAGTTTGGCTTATAATTTTTTGTTGATGTCTAGACATCTGTTTATCTGTTGTGCTTATTCAGTTGATTAGCTTCTCTCTACTCTATGGTTTTATTTTCTTGTTTTTGAGTGAGGTAAATCTTCACTTTGACACTTCTTTCCTCTTATTCTGTTTCCTTGCTGTTGTCTATGTTCCCTTGAAAAAAATTTAGGACCAAAGAAATAGGAAGAGATAGGAAGAGAAAAAGAATAATAGTAGTAATTATAGTTAAAGTTAGAAGAAGAACCATAGATGACCCAGGAAATTGAATAAATATCAATAAAAAGTACAGGAGAATAAGATTAGAAAAGTGGAGTAGAAACCATGAAACAAGAAACAGAATAGAGAAAAATATAGAATGAATTAAAAGGCCAGAGTGATGAGAAGAGGGGAAAAGAAAAATTAATAGAGAGAAATGTCAAAATAAAATAAAAAAGGAAAGGAAACAGAAAAAGTAAGAGAGAGAGGGAAATGAGAAGAAGAAAACTTGAAGACCAAGCAAAAGGAGATGGAATGAAAGAACAGCAACAGAAAACAGAAAATATAAGGATGGAGAGAAAAGTTAACATAGGTAGAGAAAATGTTTAAAAAAAAAAGAATAAAAGAAAAAACAAACAGAGAAACAAAAAAGGGAAAGAACAATAACAAGAAAACAAGACAGGAGCTAATGTTTGTTTGTTTTTTAAAGGGAGAGGAAAAAAAATAAAAAACAAAGATAAACATGAAAAAACAGCTTTCTTTCTTAGACCCCTAAGGATCTTCTCAGACTGCTGTTATTCACCAAACAATCACCCTGCAGCTTGTCATCTGCTGGTTTTAAGCCAGGTTATAGTAAGTAAAATAAGGAAAATAAGAAATGAACTTTTTTTCTTTAAAAAAAGTGACCCAAGAAAAGCTAATAAAAAGTGAAGGTCAATATATTCCCTGTTATAAAGTTGCAGTTGGATGCCTGATAACTTTGTTTCACTTCTCAAAGCTGGGAATCAAAACAGGGACCTTCTATATGCTGGATAGGAATTCTTACCCTAAACTAATCTATTCCTTTAGGTTAGTAATCCTCTTGGAAGTCTATCTGCACCTTTTCCCTTGGGCAGGTTAGATTTCCTGCAGTCCTGCTGTTTAGTCTGTTATCTCTGCCTCTTTTCTTCTCTTTATGTAGGCTCCTGGCATGGCAGCCTGCCTGAGGAGATCCCTCTCTCCATCCCTGTTGAGTCAGGGTCTCTTCTGACACTCAAGGGGGAATCAGCTGGCTAAAATAACTACAAAGTAGCCATTCTCCACCCTCTCAGACCCTTCCTCTTCCTAGGGAGTTTGCAGTCACATTTCTTTTGGAGGAGGGAGCAGGTGGCTCCATGTAGGCTCTTTGTCCAGAGGGCAGAGTATATGTGTCACTTCCAGGCACAGGAGGGAGAAACTCAAGATTTTTATTCAGCTTCCTTATCTTTCCAGTACCCTCTTAGATGAGCCAGAGCACCCTCCCACTCTCTATCAATCTAAAGTAGCTGATAGGAAGGAAGAAGTCTGATCTCCTCTTAGTCAGATACAATTTGCCAGGAGTTTTACCCTTGCTCAATATCTCAGGGGTAGGTGAGGGGAGCCCTTCCAAGTGGCTGAAAGGACCAATAACTCACAGCCTGCTGTTTCAGCCTCTTCTTCTCTATCCCTGACTCTCCTGGGAGTTTTGAAGCAAAGTCCTGGTGTGCTATACCCCAAAGCATGTCATGAAGGCAGTCCTTGGCTCCCTCTCAGTTGTTTTAGTGAGAGTTGAGCTTTATCTGCCTACCCTGTTGGCCATGTTCCCACATCAAAATCATGTTTTAATTATTTGATGTTATGGCTACAGCAAGCACATTTTGTTGATGAATGTGTTGAATAGTTTTCACTCTCTGTTAGTACAAATTAATATACTTTCCTTAAAAAGGTTAAACAATTTTTATTTTGAATTTGATTTTCATCAGAGAATAATGGTAAGTCATTGTATATCTTTAAGTTCTAACTATAAAATACAAAGCCATCAAATATCTGTTGGCATTCCACTATCACAGCCTTCATTCATGGAGTGCTGAGCTCTCATTGGCACAATATACACAACCACTTATGACTTCTTCACCACAATGTCCTTTTTTCTAACAGAGTTGCCAAGCAGCTTTATGATGGGCAGGACTTAAGGTTGCTATAGTTGTTTTTCATATTATGCATGATAAATTTTGGTCCAATAATGTAACAACCAACTAGAAAAATAAAACAAACAAATATATTTTACATCATTTGATCATTATACAAAAATAGGCACATCTATTTTTAACACAGTATTAATAGTACCTAATTTTAGAAAATTGTTAATAAAATAATTACTAATGGAGTTGAATGTGTGAGGGAAGGAAAGTATAAACCAATGCTCAAGCCAAGAAACAAAAATGAATTTAGTATAATTTGTAATAAAAAAAAAAAACAGCTAAATGAAATAGGGAGAAATATTACAGTTTCAATGGCAGGGTATGCAGTTATAATTTAAGGGGATTGGGGCTAATTTCTAATCAAGGACTATAAAATATTTAATGACAGTAATTCTATTAGTATTAATTTAAAATAGTCCTTATTTTCTAGGCAACAAGTTGGCAGATACATTGGGCTTATCAAGAAGATGATATTCCTAAGATATTTCTATAAAAATGCCTGTCCTTATATACAGAAACATCATCATAAAATTTTTAAAAAGACAAATAATTCAAATGGAAACATATTTTCTTTACATATAAAGCTAAAACATAGTATTTTGAAAAAAAAACTTGCTTAGAAAATGAAATAAACTAAATGGAAATTTTAAAAATGTTTTAAATCTTAATTATGATGGCAATTTCAGAAACTCTAAATAATAAAACCAAATTTAAAAGCATCTATCTTTGAAACAGGGAGTGGGGTGGGGAGAGAAGGAGCTAAATATCATTGTTGTAATAAGTTCATGTGTTGCGCCTCACAGCTTTTGCTAGGATCCCAACACTCTTTGAAAACAAGAGTATTTCAGACTAAGATGACATTTTTGTCTGCTTCTCTTTCTCCTCTTAATATTGCTGCCAAAAGTGAGGAATGGAGTTGGGTGGGTGCTTTTCTCATCTTTATATAAATTTGGCAGTATTCTGAGAAGTGCATTTTTATTTCTCCTGTTCTCTATTCCGATTCCTTAGTGCTGGTAATGTTGTCTGAGAGAAGAGGGAATTCTATGCAGGTGATCTGTCCTGTAGCCTCCATTATTTCCAAGACAAATTGCCACAGGTAGTTTACCAGAGTGTAAATATTGACATATTTTCAGGCCAGCCCAAATGCCTCCCAGCAAGTCCTGTATTTGCTGGGGTGGTGTTCCTAGTGCAGCTAGCACTCTCATCCAAAGAGAGAGCTCTCAGGAGACCCTAAGAATTACACCTACAGGCCCTCTGTGTCCTCAGTGGCTTTGAGAAGGAAAGAAATATGGCTTTTGGGTCACCAGCTATTGGTATGGAGACTCCTGTGCAAAGCCTGTTTCCAATATGCAGTGGGGTTTTAACACCCTATTTTTGAAAACTGAAATGTTACTCTTATTCTTACCATGTTACCATCAAAAGTATGTATATGTTTAATGATATTATCTACAGCAAATGCTTTAAAGTTAACATTGCATATAATTTAAAAATTAGTCCTATGAATTAAAAGCAAAGTCATGATTTTAAACTGTGATGTAAATTCCAAACAAGGTGATCTAAAGTAATAAAGTACAGCCTTGGAACAGTGAGTCTGCATCAGTTGAATCCCATTAGAGAGAACAGAAAGTAAAAAGAAAAACAAGAAAACCTACCAGACTTTGGTAGGGTTAGCAGTTGTTTCTGAAAAAACATTAAACACTTAGTTGTTCATTTTCCTGCTATCTGCTTCTCTGGGTTGCTGATCTAAGCAAGGATTAGGTTAACTGTTAGTAGGTGGTAGGAAAAATGGAGGCAGACAAAATAAATGCAGCAACAAAATCTGATTATCTCCACCAAGGTTATAATAGGAGGATATCTGCCTGCAAATCACCTAAAATTGAACAAGGCCTATAAGGACAGAAAGACACAAAATCCAAAATTTATGTATTTTTCCTTCATATTTAAAAAAATGTGAAGGAAGTATCACTCAACAGGTTTTTAAATAGTGCAAATTTCAACTATTATTCTAACATAAAATTTTTAGAGCTTCAAGTGTCTGTTAGCAATTTCAATTCAGAGGAAAAAAATTTCTGCTTCTCTTCAAATGACATACTACATTAAGTCCTCATTTACTAGTGTCTCAGTAGATAACCATATTTTGGTCCCACTTAAAAATTTGCTAACTGCATTCCTAGAATGCTTCATTTGCATAGATTCCCTGCAGGAGAAAATAGAAATGAAGATGAGAGGTACTCTAATGTCCCAGAGGTTTCCTGAGGGCTATTGCCTTGGAAGTATATCATGCTCTGCTCCAGCTTGGCACAAAAGGCTTGCAAACAGTCCCTCCTGTGCAACTGGAATGTCCTGCTGAGCAGATCAACTTAGTCTGTCAGGAGGGAGAGCCTGTAGAAGGCAGTGGTGAAGCTGCCAACTTTGATCTGTACCTTGGGATCCCAGCAGAAGTAACATTTCCAGCCTTACATGTGCTCCAGAGAGCCATGACAGAAGAACACCACACAGTTAGGCTGGCTTGGAACACCATTCCCTAAAATACTGCTCCAATCTGCCATCCTTGTTGTCCATGTGCTGAAGAGGGTCTGACTTTAATTTATTCTTTTTTTTTAAATAAATTAAAATGATTTATTACTGTTATAAAAGAAAATACTCTAAAATAAATTGATTTCATTTATATTAGAATGATTTGAAATAATGTTCACTGGATCTGATATTCTGATTCCATAAGTCACTCACATGTGTGATGTTTGATTTGAAGGCACTGCACTCATATCTTCTTATCAAATACTGGGGAAACAAAGCAATTCTACTTACAGAAAAACAAAACCCATACCAATGTAGAAGAGAGAAAGAAAACAATTTATTATTGATTAAGAATGATCAGGTTTACATGCATGTAAAGTAGCATGCCAGTGATTATTATGTCTGTAAAGAATTTTATACAAATTGATGGAGTAAAGCAGATGAAAGAACAATGAAAGCTTCTCTTACATCAAGAGATAAATGATTTCATTTTGTGACTGTTCCCTGTATACTCAGTGCTGGGAATTTAATCTAGTCCCTGAAAAAAGAGATGTTTAAGTTCTAACCCCAAGTACTGTGGTTGTGATCCCATTTGTAAATAGGTTATTTGAATATGATATTAGTTAAGGAGAGGTCAAACTGCATGAGGTTGGGCCCTAATCTAATCAGATTGAACTCCCTATAAGCAAAAATTGGAAACTAGAGAAGCCAGAGAATGAGAGAGATTTCCATGTGATGAATGCAGAGATGCATCTACAAGCCAAAGAACCCCCAAGGATTGCTGGCAAGCTAGCACCAGAATACTACAGATCCTGGGAGAAAGCATGGTATGTGGATACACTGATGAGTTTCTAGCCTTCAAAGTCATGAGACAATAAATTGCCATTGTTTAAATCCACCCAGTATGTGTTATTGGTCATAGAAGCCCTTGTAAACTAAGATACTCAGTAAATGACACCAGAATTAATTTTGGAAGTCTGGTGTAATTCAAGGATCTGGACAGAAATAACCCTCATCTTTGCTTATATACTGTGGCAGAGGCTGTTGCTTGTTCATTAAAAATCCAATTTCTATTCTTTTTGGATGCAGTCTTAAGCTACATTTTCAAGCTTTCCTTATAATTAGCTACAATGAGATCACAGAGAACTGGTACATTCCACCTCCAGGCCTGGCTCATAAAATCTTCTCATGCTTGGTTGTATAGTTTAGCTTTATTTTTTTAAAAAAATTCTCTAAGGTATTTTAATGATTTTTAACATTCAATATTTGTTTGCATTTACCTCTATATTTAACACTTTCTTTGTCCATCATTTCTTACTTCATCTCAGACCTTCCTCTTAGGATTTTGTTTACTTTTCCTGAAGTACATCCTTTAGATGTTCTTAGAAAGGGTTTGTAAACTTGTAAATATCAAATACTCTCAATTTTTGTCTATGTGAATTGGTTTTCTCTTGAACAAAATTTTCATTTGTTATTCAAAAAAACATAAAATAGTAAAGTGTTTATAAAATAAATGCAGTCTGTCTCCCAAAAAAAACCCACAGAATTTTGCTGAAAGTAAAGAGAAAAAAATAAGGAAAGTGTTATCATTTTATGGATTGGAAGACTCAATAGTGTTCAGATATAAATTCCTTCCAAGTTGATCTAGAGATTCCAATGTAAATTCTGGCAGGATTTTTGATAGAAATAGCTAAGATGATTAAGCTGATTCTAAAATTTATGTGGAAATACAAATGACCTAGAATGTTTAAAACAATTTTAAAAAAGAAAAACAAAGTTGGAGGACGTATCTGACCTGAGTTCAAGATTAAGTATAGAGCTAAATTAATAAAAACACAATATGGTTTTGGTGAAAGAGTAGACATAGATCAATAGCTCAGAAATAAACTTGTTCTTGTATGGTAAATTGAATTTCAACAAAGTTGTGAAAACAAATTACTGGGGAAAGGAACATCATTTCATAATGTTCCTGAAACAAATATATATCCATATGGAAAAATGAACATCAACCTTTACTTCACCCTAAATACAAATATTAACATGAAATGCAGTAGAGAGACGGGAGGGTCCTTCGCGCGAGCCCAGAGCGGATCCTAGTGGAGGGACTCGCGTCGCGGCCGACTAGACCGGGAAGGCTGCCGAGGAGGCCTCTTCCTGAGCCGGGTCTGCTCGCCGCCCCGCGCGCCTCGCCCGCTCTATCTCCTCCCCGGCCCTCGCCCGGAGCCCCGCACCGCTGACCCCCGCGCCAGCCATGGAGAAGACGGAGTTGATCCAGAAGGCGAAGCTGGCCGAGCAGGCCGAGCGCTACGACGACATGGCCACCTGCATGAAGGCCGTGACGGAGCAGGGGGCCGAGCTGTCCAACGAGGAGCGCAACCTGCTCTCGGTGGCCTACAAGAACGTGGTCGGGGGCCGCAGATCCGCTTGGAGGGTCATCGCCAGCATCGAGCAGAAGACCGACACCTCTGACAAGAAGTTGCAGCTGATTAAGGACTATCGGGAGAAAGTGGAGTCGGAACTGAGGTCCATCTGCACCACGGTCCTGGAATTGTTAGATAAGTATTTAATAGCCAATGCAACTAATCCAGAGAGTAAAGTCTTCTATTTGAAAATGAAGGGAGATTATTTCCGGTACCTTGCAGAAGTGGCATGTGGTGATGATCGAAAACAAACGATAGACAATTCCCAAGGAGCTTACCAAGAGGCTTTTGATATAAGCAAGAAGGAGATGCAACCCACACATCCGATCCGCCTGGGGCTGGCTCTTAATTTTTCTGTATTTTACTATGAGATCCTTAATAACCCAGAGCTTGCCTGTACACTGGCTAAAACGGCTTTTGATGAGGCCATCGCAGAACTTGATACACTGAATGAAGACTCATACAAAGACAGCACCCTCATAATGCAGTTGCTTAGAGACAACCTAACATTATGGACATCAGACAGTGCAGGAGAAGAATGCGATGCAGCAGAAGGGGCAGAAAACTAAATGCGTACAGGGTGTCATCTTTCCCCTCAAGAAACCTTTTTACACATCTCCATTCCTTATTCCACTTGGATTTCCTATAGCAAAGAAACCCATTCATGTGTATGGAATCAACTGTTTAGTCTTTTCACACTGCAGCTTTGGGAAAACTCCATTCCTTGATTTGTGTTTGTCTTGGCCTTCCTGGTGTGCAGTACTGCTGTAGAAAAGTATTAATAGCTTCATTTCATATAAACATAAGTAACTTCCAAACACTTATGTAGAGGACTAAAATGTATCTGGTATTTAAGTAATCTGAACCAGTTCTGCAAGTGACTGTGTTTTGTATTACTGTGAAGATATGAAAATGTAGTTAATTACAATTAAAGAGTATTCTACATAACTTCTTAATTTCTACATTCTCTCGCTTACTCTTCTTCAGGGATTTCCTTTCAATAAGCCTTTTCCGTGTTCTTAATGTATTCCTTTTTAGTAGGAATCCAGAAGTATTAGATTGAATGGAAAAACCTTTGACATTTCTGGGCTGAGGGTCACAAATTGAAATGCCTCCTACATAATATATTATGGAGGTCAAGTATATCTGTGGCAACAGGGAGTTTCCTTATTCATTCTTCATATGCTGCTGTTTAAGTTGACAACTTCCCTTCCAATAAAAATTCACTTACACTCCTGCCTTTGTAGTTCTGGTATTCACTTTACTATAGAAGTAGCATGTTGCTGCCAGAATACAAGCATTGCTTTTGGCAAATTAAAGTGCATGTCATTTCTTAATACACTAGAAAGGGGGTATAAATTAAAGTACACAAGTCCAAGTCTAAAATTTTAGTACTTTTCCATGCAGATTTGTGCACATGTAAGAGGGTATCCACTTTGTCTAGTGATTGTTGTTTAGAGAGTTGGACCACTATTGTGTGTTGCTAATCATTGACTGTAGTCCCAAAAAAGCCTTGTGAAAATGTTATGCCCTATGTAACAGCAGAGTAACCTAAAATAAAATTACATTTTATAAATCAAAAAAACAAAAACAAAACAAACAAACAAACAAACAAAAAAAGAAATGCAGTAGAGACCAAATATAACAGTTAAAATTATAAAATATCTAGAAGACAAATGATAAAATCTTTTTGCATTGTTGGATAGGAAAATTTTCTTAGATATTACATAGAAAGCATAAACCATAAAAGAAAAACTTGATAATATGAATTTATCAAAATTAAAATATTTTGCTCTTCAAAAGACAAAAATATTGAAATCAAAAGACAAACTACAGAATTGAAGAAAATACCTGCAATAAATTTAGATGCCATAAGAATTGTATCCACCATATATATGAAGACACAATTCAAACATAAGAGGAGAAAGTGCCCAATTAAAAAATGAACAAAAAGATTTGAAAAGATATTTCACAAAAGAATGGGAATGGAGATGTGAAAAGGTGCTCAGCATCATTGGTTTAAAGAAAATGCAAGTTAAAACCACATTGAGAGTTGACTATACATCATTAGGATGCTGATAATAAAATGACTGAGAATAAAAGTATCATTGAGGATGTGAAGGAACTTGAGCTCTCACACCCCTATGCTGGGAGTATAAAATGACACAGCCACTTTAATAATTAAACATACACCTATCACATAAGCATCTCATTTTAAGTAAGAAATGAAAACATGTCCATGCAGAGATGACTGTTCATAACAGCTTTATTCACAATAAGAAAACATAGAAACAACCTAAATATCTTTTAGGGAATAAACAAAATATGGTATATCCACACAACAAAATACTACTGAGAAATAAAAAATGAATGAACTACTGATACATGACACAGCATAGATCAGTCTCAAAATCATTATTCCAAGTGAAAATAATCCTGACACAATAAAGTACATACTGTATGATGTCATTCATATAAAAAATTTAGGAAATGCAAACTTCTCTATACTGTTTGGGGCCAGTGGTGGAGGGTGACATGTACTACAAAGGGGCTTGAGGAAATAGCTTTTTCAGTGACAGAGAAGTTCTGTATTTTGGTGGTGGCAGTAGGTTCACTGGTATATGATCAATAAAATCCCATTGAATTGTGAAAAAAAAATTTAAAAAACCCAAAAAACTAAACACTAGGCAAGAGAAAGAAATTGATGAACAGAGTAAAATCACCACAATCTGATGCCTAGATACCAGCAAAAAATAACAAGACATACTAAGAAACAGAAAGATATGGCCAAGCAAAGGAGCAAACCAAGAATCCAGATGAGACACAGGAGCAAAGACAACTAATCAATGATGTTCACACAAATCTCCTTAATCAGTTCAAGAAGTTGAAGGAAAATATGACTAATGAAGTGAAGGATTTTAAGATGACACTGTGCGAGCATAAAGAACAATTTGAAAGCCTGTAAAGAAAAGTGCAGAATTTATGGAAATGAGATTAAATGAGATTAAATATACATTAATGATGAACTAGATGAGAATAAAATACACTAAAGGTAGCAGAATGATTTGGCTGAGGACAGAATTAGTGAATTAGATGACAGAGCATCTCTGAAAAAGACAGAAGAGAAAGAAAAGAATGGAAAAATTGAACAGGCTTTCAGGGAATTGAATGATAGCATGAAACACACAAATATATGCTTTATAGAAATCCAAGAAGGAGAAGAGAGTGGAAAAAGGACAGAAAGAATTTTTAAGGAAATAATGACTGAAAATTCTCCAATCCATATGAAAGACATGAATATCAGTATTCCAGAATTTAAACAGAATAAATTTGGATAGATTTACTCTGAGATATAAACTATTCAGAATGTCAAATACCTAACATAAAGAGAGGTTTCTGAGAGCAGCAAGAGAAAAGTAATGTATCACTTACATGAGAGCCTCAATAAGTCTAATTTCTGATGTCTCATCAGAAACCATGGAGGTAAGAAGACAGTATTTATAATATACTTAAGGTACTGAAAGAAGAAATTACCAGTGAAGAATTCTGTCTCCAGAAAAACTATCCTTCAAAAGTGTTTAAATTCTTCACAGACAAATAAAAACAGAGTTTTGTCACCAAGAGACTAGTTCTACAAAAGATACTACAGGGTATGTTACAGTCTGAAAGGAAATGACAAGGATGAGAAGTTTGGAGAAGAGTGTAGTAATGAAGATAATAAATAAGGAAAGCTGGAAGGGTTAAAAGACAGAAAATAGTCAAATATGAAAACAGAAAGCCAAAGAATAAAATGGACAAGGTAAGTAATGTCAATATCGTAATAACATTGAATATTAATGGATTGAACTCATTCAAGAGACATAGAATGACAGAATGGGAAAAATATTATGAGCCATCTATTCATTGATTACAACAGACTCACTTATATTTTTGTTTTTTTTTAAAGAGGTTCTGGGGATTGAACAAAGACCTCATACATAGGAAGCAGGTGCTCAATCAATGAGCTACACACATTCCCTGAGACTCACTTTATATTTTAATTAGTTTATTTTATTTTTTGTACATTAAAAAATTAAAAGATATTTAGATGACATAAATTTTACATATAAAATATAGAGTATTCCCTACCCCTCTCACACTTTCCCACATTAACATCTTTTGTTAATATGGTACATTCGTTACAATTGATGAACACACATTGGAGTATTGCCACTATGCGGAATATAGCTTACATTATAGTTTACACTCTCTCTCACACAACTTTGTAAGTTATGACAATCTATATAATGACCTGTATCTATCATTACAACCTCATTCAGGACAATTTCAATGTCCTGAAAATGCCACCATATTACACCTATATTTTCCTCTCCTTCACCTCACAATCTCTGGTGGCTACTGCCTCTACATCAATGATAAAAGTTCTTCCATTGCTAGAATCACAATAAGTCTATAGTAGAATAGCAGTAAGTCTACTCTAGGCCATTTTTCATTTCCCATTCCTGAGGATTCTAGGATGGTGATGCCCACTCCAACTCTAATGGAGAGGGGGCCTAGATCCAATGGAGCAGATGGATGGGACTATCTTGCTTGCAGTTGCAGACACTCTCTATTCCTTGGGTTGTTTTTTTGTTCATCATCATCACCTTGTTAGTTACCCTGGGTGAATCCAATGTATTGGAGAGTAGATGTTACAACTCTGTTGAGATTCAGGGCCCAAATGGCACATGAACAGCCCAAAGATTTATGTTTCTTGGACATAAAACTATCAACTCTAGTACTAATTATAGGTTTAAATAGAAGGGGCAGTTTTGACCACTGTAGCTTTGTAGCTTGTTTAAAATCCTGGTAGTGTGATTCTTCCACTTTCATTGGTTGATTTTCTTATGTTGAACCATCCTTGCATACCAGGGATGAAATCCATTTGGTCATGGTGCATAATTCCTTTGATGTGTTGTTAAATAAGATTAGCATGTATTTTGTTGAAAGTTTTAGCATGTAGATTCATTAGAGAGATTGGTCTATAGTTTTTTCTTTCTTGTGGCATCTTTGTTTGGCTTTGGTATTAGCAGTCTGGTCCTGTGCTCTTCTTAGTTGGGAGATTTTTGATGACTAATGATCTCACTAATTGTGATTGGTCTGTTGAGTTCATCCATTTCTTCTTTTATCAATGTAGGCTGCTTGTATGTTTCTAGGAATTTTTCTATTTCCCCTAAATTATCCATCTTGTTGCCTTACAATTTTTCAAAGTATCCTCTTATGATACTCTTTTTACTGTGGGGTCATTTCTTATTTTATGTATTTGCATCTTCTCTTTTTCTTTATTACTCTAGTTAAGGGTTTGTCAATTTTATTAATCTTCAAAATGAACCAGCTTTTGGTTTTGTTTATGTTTTCTACTGCATTCTTATTTTCAATTTAATTTAGCTCTGCTGTAATCTTTATTTCCTTCTTTCTACTTTCTTTGGGATTAATTTAATTTTAGCTCTTTCTTCTTTTTCAATATAGGCATTTATAGCTAAGAATTTCCCTCCCAGGACTGATTTTGCTGCATCCCATAGGGTTTTACACGTTGTGTTGTCATTTTCATTCATTTCAAGATAGTTACTGGTTTCTTCTGCAATTTCATTCTTGACCCACTGAGTTTCTAATAGCGTGTTAACTGCCATATCTTTGTGCTTAATCTGATTCTCTGACTCAGCTTCATTCCATTGTGGTCAGAGAAGTTACTTTGTAAAATGTCAATCTTTCTGATTTCTTTGAGATTTGTCCTGTGTCCTAGCATGTGTTCTATCCTGGAGAATGATCCCTCTGCATTCAAGAAATGTATATACTTCTGTATTAGAGTGTAGTGTTCTGTATATATCTATTAGGTCCAGATTCTCTAATGTATTATTCAAGGTCTCTGTTTCTTTATTGATGCTTTATCAAGATGTTCTGTCTAATGGTGGTAATGGTGTATTAAAGTCCCCCATTATAATTGTAGAGGCATGTATTTCTTCACTTGTTTCTTCCAATATATTCCTCTTGTATTTTGAGGCACCTTGGTTAGGTGCATAAATGTTTATCATTGATCATTATTCTTGATAGATTACTCCTTTTACTAATATATAGTGTCCTTCTTTGTCTCTTACAATAGTTTTGCATTTAAAGTCTATTTTCTCTGATATTAGTATAGCTACTCCCTCCTTTTTTTGGCTATCATTTGCATGTAAAATTGTTTTCCAACCATTCACATTCAGCTTCCTTTTGTCCCTGGGTCTACAATAAGTTTCTTGTAGACAGTATATAGATGGGTCATATTTCCTTATCCATTCTGCCATTCTGTATTTCTCAATTGGAGAGTTTAATCTATTAATGTTCAATGTTTACTTATATTGGCCATATTTTCTTTAGGTTTATCTATGCCATATGCTTCTTTTAATTCTCTTTTTATCTTTTAGTTATTCTTATCAACAATTTTCTTTCTTAAACTCTTCTCTAACCCTCTGTTTCCATTTTTTCCCTTTCAACCTGCAGAAATCACTTTAGGAGTTCTTGGAGGGCAGGTTTCTTGACAACTTTCTTAATTTCTGTTTATCTGTGAATATTTTGAACTCTTTCTCATATTTGAATGTTAGCTTTGCTGGATACAGAATTATTGGCTGACAGTTTTTTTGTTTTATTACCTTAACTATGTCATACTACTGCCTTCTTACCCCACAGTTTCAGATGAGAAAGCAGCTCTTAATCTTATTGAGCTTCCCTTTTATGTGATGCAACTCTTTTCTCTTGTTGCTTTCCTTATTCTCTTTTTGTCTTGAGCATTGGGAAATTTGATAAGTATATGTTGGGGTAGGCCTATTAGTATTTATACTATTTGGTGTGCACTGCACTTCCTGGACATGTACACCCATGTTCCTCAGAAGAGTTGGGAAATTTTCAGCCATTATTTCCTCAAACCCACTCCTTCTGCCCCCTTTCTCTTTTCTTGTCCCTCTGGGATGACTATAATGCATAGGTTTGTGCATTTTGTGTTCCCATTCACATTCCTAAGTCCCTGCTGGATTTTTTCTATCTTTTTATCTATCTGTTCTACTATCTGTTTGATTTCAGATGTACTGTATTCCACATCACTGATTCTTTTCTCTACCTGTTCAAATCTGCTGTTATGTGCTTCCGGTGGTTTTTGATTTCTTGCATTGTGCCACTCATCACCACCATATCTGTTATCTTTTTTATGTATGTTTATGTATTGTTCCACATTCTGCATCTCCTTCTTTGTTTTAGTGTGTTCATTAGACTGTCCCATGTCTTCCTGTTTCTTAGTATGATTTGTAGATTTTTGTCTAGGCATCTATTTATCTTGATGGGCTTGTTTAGTTGGTTAGCTTCTCTTTATACTCTTGGGTTTCATATTGTTCTTTGTGTGTGTGTGTGTGTGGGTAACGTTTCTCTCTGACACTTGGTTCCTCTTTTTTTATTTCCTTGCTGTTGCCTGTGTTCCCTTGAAAATAAATACTACCAGTGAAAAGGAAAGACATAAAGAAGAGGAAAAAATAATAATAATAAAAACAAAGGTAGAAGAGGAAGCATATAAGATTAGAAAAATAAATAGTTAACATGAAAAAAAGTCATAAGTACAAAGGAATAAAAATTAAAAAGTGGAGTAATGAAACAAGAAACAAAATAGAGAAAAATATATAGAATGAATTAAAAGGTTGGAATGGTGAGAAGAGAAGAAAAGAAAAAAGATAGTAAAAAGAGAGAGAAATTTTAAAAATTGAAGGTCAAACAAAGGGAAGTGAAATGAAAGAACAAAAAACAGAACATAGAGAAATGGAGGAAAGAGAAGAAATACAGTAGACTGAAAAAAATAGATAGAAGAAAAAAGGAAACAAAGAAAGGGGAAACACAGCAAACAGGACACACACAGAGACAAGAACCCAGAAAAACCAGCCTTCCCTCTTAGGCCAAGAAGCTTCTCTGGCTGTGAGCTTTCATCAATCAATCATCCTTGCATCTTGCCCTCTGCAGGTGATTCATTGGGTATTAGTGAGTAAAATACTGGGAAGAAAAAAAGGAACCTTTAAAAAACAAAAAATAATAGATCCAAGAAAACCTAAAATAAAACAAAATTAAAATATTTATATGTTTCCTATTATAAAGTATCAGCTGGTTATCTGAGAACTTGCTGAATCACTCTCTGGATCACTTCTCTAAGTAGACCTGGGACTCAAACCAACAACCTCATATACAAAAGGAAGGAATTCCTCCACTGAACTTAACTGGCTCTGCAGGTTAACTAGGCTTCAAAAACTTATCTGGCTCTACCTACTCCCTTTCTGTAATGTAGGATAGACTTCTAACAGTTTGCTAGAGCCCTGCTGATTAGGTGTCTGTCTCTGCCCCCTCTCTAATCTCATTCCTCTCTCTCCCTGGGTGGCTGGGAGTGATAGCCTGCCTGAGCAAATACTGCTTCCCCACTCCCTGTCAGTTTGGGATCCTTTCCACAACTCAAGGGGGCTCAGCTGGCCAAATTCATTGCAAAGAAGCCACTCTCTGTCAGATCCCCTTTCCTCCCAGTGAATGCTCCTTCCTACTCTGCCAGGAGCTCAACCAATGCCACTTACCCTGAGGGAGGGGCACAGTTGCTGTTCCCAGCCACAAGGGTGAGCAACTTATGGTTTTCCTTGGGTTCTTTATCTGTCCCATTACCTCCTGGATGATGCAGAGCACATCTGGTTCTATATATATCCAAAGCAACTCCCCACCCTTTATCTGCTCCTTTCTGTGAGAGAGATAAGCCCTACCTACCTACCTCAATGCCATTTTCCCAGATGTCTGAGACTTACTTTGGATGCAAGGACACAATCAGGCTGGAAGGGAAAGTTTGCAAAAAACTATTTCATGGAAATAGTAATCAAAGAAGATCTGAAGTAGTAATACTAATATTAGACAAAATAGATTTTAAATGTAAAACTGTTATAATGGATAAAGAAGGTCACTATATATTAATGAATGTGACATGTCACCAAGATGAAATAAAAATAATAAATATTTATGCACCTAACTTAGGTGCCCCCAAATATTTGAGGCAAACACTGGCAAAACTGGAAGGAGAAATTTATGTCTTTACAATAAATGTTGGAGGTTTCAATACCTATTCTCAGCATTCAATAGAACATCTGGTCAGAGGATAAATAAGGAAACAGAGAGTTTGAATAATATGATAAATGAAATAAACCAAACATACATTTAGAGAACATTATACCCCAAAACAATATATACATTCTTTTTAAGTTCTCATTTACCTTTCGCCAGGGTAGAACTTTTGTGAGGACATAAGTCAGATCTCAATAAATTTTAAAACATTGAATTTAAAGAAAGCAATCTGATCATAATGGTATTACATTGGAAATTAGTAACAAGTAAAAAAAGGGAAAATTCATAAATATATGTAGATTAAACAATACACTCAAATAATCAGTAATTCATAGAAGAAATTCATAGAAGAAATTGCCAGCAAAATCAGGAAATATCTCAAAAAGAATGAAAACAAAGATATAACATATAAAAACTTATGGCCATGGAGCAGATGTAGCTCAAGTGTTGAGCATCTGTTTCCAATGTATAAGGTCCTTGGTTCCCCTGTGCCTACTAAAAAATTCACGACAGTGCTAAGAATGAAATTTTAGCCTTCAGTGATTACTTTAAAAAAGAAGAGCTGAAAACAAAAGAGCTAACTGTACATCTGGAGGAACTAGAAATAAAGCTGCAAAGTGTCCCAGAAGCAAGAAGAAGAATTAAAACAATAAATATTAGAGCAGGAATAAATAAAATGGTTAATAAAAATAGACAAAAGAGAAAATCAACAGAATCAAAAATTGGTTCTTGAGACAGCCTGCAACATGATGGCAGAGTAAAGGCCTCCTAGAATCAGCTCCTGCTATGGGACAGTTGGCGATCACCCAGAGCTATCTAGAGTACTGGTTTGGGGGCTCCAGGATACTAGAAGTGCATCTTGGAACACCCTGGAAAGAATGGAAGGGGGAGACTGCCCATCTGCAGAGAAGATTCATAAGTAGAGCAGTCCATGCCACAGAGGCCAGTGCCCATCCTCACTGAGGCAGAAGTTCCTTGGGAACTTTTCTTCAGCTGAAATTGGAATCTCCACTTCCCAAATATGGGGGAGGAAGAGATGGTTGGACATTAACTTCAGCTACTGATTAGTATATTTGGTGGGCTAAAGTATAATCCTAAGAACAGCTGAAGTTTGAAAGAGGCCAGTAGCCACGATTTTAACTCTGTACCTGATACCACGGGAAGCAGGATGACTGAAAATCACAGTGCTGGTAGGGACCAGCTTCTTTCCATCTAGATCAGATTGCCACTCTAGCCTAAGCCCCAGGCCCACCTCAGGCAGGGAAGAAGCAGGGGAGAAATGAACCAGCCTCTGTGGGAAACTACAGGCCAAGCCACAGAGGTCAGTGTTCATCCTACTTTGGCAGTGCAAGCCACCCAGGTGCAAGCCACATTCTGTGGCAGGAATTGGAAGCTCCATTTCCCAAAAAGAGGGAGGAAGAGATGGTTGGCCACTGATTTCAGCTAGTGATTAGTAAATACAGCTGGTTAAAGTATAACCCTAAGAACAGTTTAAGTTTGAGGCTGTCCAAGTCAGAAGGAGGCTGGTAGCTGCCATTTTGACTCCAACCCCAACATGAGGGGAAGCTAGGCTGACTGAAAATCACAGTGATTTTAGAGACTGATTTCTTTCACCCAAATTGGCCTACAGCCCTAGCCTAGGGTTCAGCCCCACCTCTAGCAGGGAGGAAGCTGGTTAACCCTGCACCAGCCTATCCAGGTAACTGCAGGTACATTTGGCTGGCACAGACTGAATAATCAGAAGTCTACCGGGGCAACTGCGGTCATCTTGGACCTGCACTGCATAGATTGCTGCCCACACCTGCAGCTCCATCCATGCTCCAGGCAGGGGAGAAAGGGACATGAATCTTCATCAGTCTCTCTGGGCAACTACAGACTAGGCCTGCATGAGTTGGATTATTCCATACCATGTCACTTTGTCCCTATCCCTGGCAAAAGAGAAAGTTGGGAGAAGCTTCATTGTTCCTTGGGGCAATGAAGGCAGCTTTAGCCTCCACAGCCTATAATACCAAATATATCCTTGGTCCCTACTACACAACCAGCAGGGGAGAAAAGGCAGGAAGCCCTAAACTAAAGAGAAAAAGTGCATCCAGAATAAATACTCTAGTAAGCCAGATGCCAGGACAACAACAAAAAATTACAATCCACACCAAGAATCAGAGAGATATGGCCCAGTTAAAGGAATAAGATAAGCCTCCAGATGACATAAAGGAATTGAGAACTAATCATATATGTTCAAACAAATCTCCTTAATAAATCCAATGAGATGGCTAAAGAAATTAAGGATATTAAGAAGACATTGGATGAGCACAAAGAAGAGTTTGAAAGCATACATAGAAAAACAGCAGAGCTTATAGGAATGAAAGGTGCAATAAATGAAATTAAAAATTCATTGGAATCACATAATAGCATATTTGAGAAGGCAGAAGAAAGGATTGGTAATCTTGAAGAAATGGTCTCTGAAAGTGAACATACAAAAGAACTGATGAAGAAAAGACTGGAAAACTTGAACAAGGCCTCAGGGAACTAAACAACAGCAAGAGATGTGGAAACATACATGTCATGGGTGTCCAAGAAGGAGAAGAGAAGGGAAAAGGGGTAGAAGGAATATTTGAAGAAATAATGGTAGAAAATTTCCCAACCCTATTAAAGGAAATAGATATCCATGTCGAAGAAGCATGACATACTCCAATCAGAAAAATAGACCAACTCCAAGACACATACTAATCAGAATGTCAAATACCAAAGTCAGAGAATTCTGAGGGCAGCAAAGAAAAGCAATGCATAACATATAAAAGATACTCAATAAGATTATGTGGTAATTTCTCACCAGAAACCATGGAGGTAGGAAGATAGTGGTGTGATATATTAAAATACTGCAAGAGAAAAACTTCCAGCCAAGAATCTTATATCTGGCAATATTATCTTTCAAAAATGAGGGCAGGTTTAGAATATTCATATATAAACAGAAACTGAGAGAGTTTTAAACAAGAGACCTGCTTGCAGGAATTATTAAAGAGTGTGCTACAGCCTGAAAAGAAAAGACAGGAGACAGAGGCCTGGAAAAGAGTAGAGAAATGAAGATTATTTCAATAAAAGTAACTAAATGTGTCAAAAGAGTGAAGAAAATAAAATATGACAGATAAAACCCAAATATTCAGGAATAAACTTAACCAACGATGTAAAGCATTTATATTCAGAAAACTACAACTCATTGTTAAAGAAATAAAAAAAAAAAAAAGACCCAAATAATTGGAAGAACATTCCATGTTTACAGATTGGAAGACTAAATATCATTAAGATGTCAATTCTACTCAAATTGATGTACAGATTCAATGCAATCCCAATAAAAATACCACCAGCATTTTTAAAATAAATCTAAAACATGATTTTCAAATTTACTTAGAAGGGTAAGGGGTCCTAAATAGACAGAAACATTTGCAAAAGGAAAATCAAAGTTGGAGGACTCTCATTTCCAGGCTTTAAGTCACATTACCTAGCTACAGTGGCAAAAACAACATGGTATTGGCATAAAGGCAGACACATAGGCCAATGGAACCAAATTGATGGTTAAAAAACAGACCCTCACATATATGGTCAAATGACTTTTACCTAGCTTGTCAAACCCACCCAGCTCAGGCAGAAGAGTCCATTCAATAAATGGTGCTAATAAAATTGCATATCCATAGCAAAAGAAGGAAAGAGGGCCCCTATCTTACACCTTATACAAAAGTTAACTCAAAATGAATAAAAAACCTAAATATAAAAGCAAGAACCATAAAGCTTCTAGAAGATAACATAGGAAAATATCTTCAAGACCTGGTGGTAGGTGGTGGATTCTTGAAGGAGATAAGAGGAGGACTGAGATGGACTACTGATATTTAATGTACAAAGAAGTTTTAATTAGCTTTATTGTAAAAGTGTGGAAATGTATAGAGTTGATAGTAACACATTATAATGAGTAACAGCTGGTTTATAAATGGGGATGTGGCTGAAAATGGTAGTCTATGTATGTAAATGCCAATTGACAGAAAGCTAGAGAATAATCTAGGTACTGAATAGCACAGTAAATGCAGAGGTAGATGAGAATTGTGTTTGATGGTACAGATGCAAGAATGTCCTTTGTGAGCTAGAGCAGGTATACATCACAATTGCATGGTGGTGGGAATGTGGAGAAGCATGGGAAAAATACACCTGGGGTGACCTATGGACTGTGGTTAACAGTAATAATGTAATATTCTTGCATCTATGGCAAAGTTGTACTTTGTTGATAATGAGGGAGTATGGAAAATGTGTGCCAAATATATGTTGTGGACCTGGTAATAATTGGATGATATTATCTCATAATCTGTAACAATTGTTCCACCACAGTGTGTTTTGCTGATAGAGGGGTGTTGTTTGGGAATTCTGCACATGTGCATGATTGTTTTGTAAGTTTACAATTTCTGTCATAAAAAATATATTTTAAAAATAATAATAGGGTGAATTGGGGGAAAAATACACCAAAGTAAGATAAGGACTATAATTAGCAGTAAGATTTTGACAATATTCTTTTGTAATTTGTAACAAATGTCTGATGACAATACAAAGTGTTGGTGGAGGGTTGATGTATGGGAACCCTATATGATGTTATGAATATTTGCTTTCTAATTTCACATCTTTTATTATATCATGTATTGTTTATGTATGTTCATGTATAAATGTTATAAAATAATAATTTTAAGGTGGGTTGGGGGAAAATACTTTGGTTAGTAGTAATATTTTGAGGATGCTCTTTAATCATTAGTTAAAAATGTTTATCAACAATGCAAGGTATAGGTTATATGGTGAGGTATGAGAGCCCTGTATGATTTATGTATGTTTGTTTTGTAAGTTCACAGCTATTGCTACACATTCATTGTTTATGTATGTTCATGTACGAGTGATATACCTCAATAAATTTTTAAAAACCTAGAATTTAGCCAATGTAAAAAAAATTGGTTCTTTGAGAAGATTAACAAAATTGAAAAATTCTTAACCAGTTTAAACAAAAAATAAAAAAGAGAGAGAAACTGCAAATAAATAAAATCAGAAGTGAAATAGGGACATTATTACTGATCCAGCAGAAATTAAAATATCAAAAGAGGATACTATTAAATCTGTATGCCCATAAACTTGACAATATTCATGAAATGGATGAATTGTAGAAACCCATCAACAACCCACACTGACCCTAGAGGAAATAAAAGACCTCAAGAAGCCAACCACAATTTAAAAATATGAAAGTCCTCAGAAACCTCCCCAAAATGAAAGATGGAAGACCTCATGGCTTCACAGTAAATTCTACAAATCATTCAAAGATGATCTAATATGAATCTTGCTCTACCTCTTCCAAAAAATTGAAAAGGGAGGAATGGTACAAAATGCAGTCTCTGAAGCCAACATCACCTTAATACTAAAGCCAAATAGAAATATTATTTAAAAAAAATTATAGACCAATATCTCTAATGGATATAGATGCAGAAATCTTCAAGAAAATACTTCCTAATCAAATTCAAAAGCACTTTAAAATTATGCACCATGGTCATATGATTTTTCTTTTGAGGTATTAGTGCTAGGAATTGAAACCAGGACCTTGTATGTGGGAAGCCAGTGCTTAAGCACTGAGTCACATAGGCTACCCTGAGTTAGTTTTTTAATTTGTTTGGTTATTGTTTGTTTTTGTTTTTAGGAGGCACCAGGAAGTGAAGACAGGACCTCTTATGTGGAAAGCAGGTGCTCAACTGGTTGAGAAACATCCACTCCCTGATCATATGGGTTTTATACCAGGTATGCAGGAATGGCTCAACATAAGAAAATCAATCAATGTAATATACCAACATTAATAACAGAAGAAAAAAATCACTTCATTATCTCAAATGATCCAGAAAAGGCATTTGACAAAATATAACATCACTTCTTGATAAAAGCTTTCTGAAACATAGCAATAGAAGAAAACTTTCTCAATATGATAAAGGTCACATATGCAAAACCCATGACTAACATTTTTCTGTATGGTGAAAGACCATTTTTCCCAATGAGATTGGGAAAAAAACAAGTATGTCCACTATTTCTGCTGTTATTCAATACTGTGCTATATGTTCTAGTTAGAGCAGTTAGGCATGTAAAAGATATAAAAGGTACCCAAATAGGAAAGGAAGAAGTAAAATTTTCATTATTTCCTGATAATATGATCCTATCTTAGAAAATCCTAGATAATCCACAGCAAAACTACTAGAACCAATAGACAACTTCAGCAAAGTGGCGGAATACAAGATTAATATGCAAAAATTCTATAGAGTTTTTATACACTACTAATGAGCATACCGAGGAGTAAGTTAGGGGAAAAAATCCATTTACAATATTGACTAAAATAATCAAATATTCAGGAATAAGTAACCAAGGACATAAAGGGCCTGTATTCAGAGAACTACAAAACATTGTTAAAAGAAACCAAGGAAGACCCCAATAAATTGAAGGACTTTCTGGGTTCATGTGTTGGAAGACTAAATATCACTAAGATGTCAATTTTACTTAAACTGATCTATAGATTTAATGCAATCCTGATACAAATTCAAACAGCCTTCTTTGTAAAATTGTAAAAGCCTATTATCAAATTTATCCTGAAGCACATGGGCTCCTAAAATAGCCAAAAATCTCTTAAAAAAGAAGAATGAAGTTGAAGGATTCTCATTTCCCAAGTTAAAGACATATTATTTAACCAAAGTGGTAATAAACAGCATATACTGGTATAAAGATAGATTGATTGATGGGATTGAATCAAGAGTTCAAAATAGACCCTCACATCTATGGTCAAGTGATTTTTGACAAGGCTGTGAAACCAAGCCAGCTGAGTTAGAACAGCCTATTCAACAAATGGTGCTGGGACAACTGGATTCCCATATCTCAAATAAAGAAAAGGATCCCTACCCCACACATCATTAACTTAAATTAACTTAAAATAGGCCAAGAACTTAGATGTAAAAATTTAGAACCATAAAACTCCTAGAAGAAAATGTGGGAAACCACTTTAAGATCTTGATGTAGATGGTGATTTCTTGGCCCTTACACCCAAAACACAAGCAAAGAAAGAAAAAGATAAATAGAACTTGGGATTTCCTCAAAATGAAACACTTTTGTGTTTCAACCAATTTTTTTTTTATTGTGGGTAAAAATCAAAATTTCCACAATACATACCAACATTTGCAAAATGATATATAAATGTATATGCATATATGTGCATTTGCTTACAAAAATATTATTTATGTATATATATAAATATATTTTAAGAGGTGCTTAGATACCCAAAATATTACATGGAACCCACTGGGATTCCCATGTTGCCCACCTCCCACACCTCCCACCACATCCCACACAAACATCTCCCACAAGTGTGGCCCACCACCCTCAATGGACTTACACATCCTGGGGCCTTGCCACCAACCATAGACTACAGTTCACCCCATAGACAACACTCTCTCCCACCCAGTTCTTAGTGGTATGTGCTATTTTAAAATGGCCTACATCCATTGCCACAAAGGTACTCAGGACAACCTCCAAATCCCAAAGAAGCCCCTGTATTTCAACTGCCCATCCCCTCCCTGCCCCAAAAGTGTCTAGTGGCCACTGGCTCCACCTCATTGTTATAATTTCTTCCATTGCTAGAATCACCATATGTGAACAACAGAATACCATCAAGTTCATTCTAGTCCATAGTTCTTCCCTCAATCCTGAGGGGACTGGGATGGTGCTGTCCACTCCACCTCCAAGTAAGAGAGGGCTTATATCCCATGGACATGGTGGGTGGGATGATCCTGCCTGCAGATGCAGGCCCTCTCCATTCCCTGGGATGGCCATTGCCCATTGTTGTCTCCTCACCAGGTGACTTGGATGAGTCCATTGAGCTGTAGGGTAGGAGTTGCAGCTCCACCAAGATTCCATGCACCCCTGTCACATAGGTAGGCCAGAGGCTCCAGTCTCTGGAAGTATACCTAAGAACTTCAGCATCACATATAGGTTTGAATAGAAGGGACTGGTGAACCATGTGCAGGGAGGACTTATTTGAGTCCAATTCTGTCACTCTCAGGAGCACAGATTCCAAAATAGAGCCCACTGATAAGGCATCAGTCTCTGGGTCTAACCCCACTTATATAGGACCTGGGTGCCTCCAGAGCTCTCAGGAGCCCCTTTATGTGGAGTGATAGGTACTTAGATGTTCTATGAGCTCCTACTGAGGTGTGCGTAAGAGTCACCTCTGGGATGACATCCCGACTCTCTTTGAAGTCTCTTAGCCACTTGAACTCATTTGTCTTTATCTTTTCCCCCTTTAATTCAAGGTCTTTTTCCAGTTGTGTTGCCAGTTGGCACTTGGTATTAATCCCTCGTTGCCAGGGAGGCTCATCCCCGGGAGTCATGTCCCACGTTGGGGGGAAGGTAATGCGATCATATGCTGAGTTTGGCTTAGAGAGAGGCCACATTTGAACAACAAGGAGGCTCCCAGGTGGCAACCCTTAGGCACCCCACAACTGCAGGCTAAGTCTCAGTTACAAGAGCAAAGACTCAAAAGGGTAGTCATCAATAAAAAGAACACATCAGAGGGTCATCCTCTTTTGACAGACACTGTCCCTGCACTCAGAGGACTATTGCTGCTCCCTTGGAGACTGTGGCAGAGCTCTCCAGGCTAGGAATTCAGATTCCCTCACAGACTATTCAATGAGAGAAAATCTTCAGTAACCACATATCCCTTGTTATATAAAGAGATCACATAACTCAATGACAAAGAGACAAAACCTAATTTAAAAAAGGGCAAAATACTTGAATAGACATTTTTTTCAAAGAGGAAATACAAATTACCAAAATAGCTCTTGAAAAGATGTTCAGCATTACTAACTATTAGGGAAATGCTAATCAAAACTACAATCAGATAACATATCATGCCTTACAGAATGTCAATTAAAAAATAAAAACAGAAAATTACGGGTGCTGGAGAATACGTGGAGAAATTTGAACACTCCTTCACTTTTGGTGGGAATGTAAATGGTGTTGCCTCTGCAGAGGATGATTTGGTGTCCCTCAGAGAGGTAAATATAGAACTGCCCTATGATTCAGCCATCCTACTACTAGGAATATATACAGAAGGTCTGAAAACAGGGATGCTAACAGATATTTGCACACTCATGTTCATAGTGGTGTTACTGACAATTGCTAAATGATGGAAACAGATTAAATGCCAATCAACTGATGAATGGATAAAGAAAATGTGGTATCTACAAAGTATGGAATTCTATTCAGGTTAAGAAGAAATGAAATCAGGATGCACGTAACAACAAGGATGAATCTTGATGATATTATGTTGAGTGAAATAAGACAGAAGCAAAATGATGAATATTTTATGTTCTCACTGATATGGACTAAATATGATTAGTAAGTTTATGGAATAACACTATAAAGTATAGGTTAGTAGGAGATAGTAAGAAGGGGGAGATGATACTGAATGTATGTAGAATGTTTAATAAGGTCAATTATAAATATGTTGTAATGGATAGAGTTGATATTAGCACATTATAACGACTATTACACACATTGTTTATTTATAACCTGGGATTTTAGTTGAAAGATGTAGTCTAGGGAGGTTAATGTTAATTGAAAGACAGCATAAGGATAATCTAGGGGTTATGTAACATAGTGCTTTTGGTGGTAGATGAAGATGGTTACTACTATAAATATAAAAATGTTCTTCAACTACAAGATGCTAAAAATTTGGTGATAAATAGGAGAAATGTAACTAATATAATTTATAGACTATAGTTACCAGTAATATTGCAATATTTTTGTAGAAATGGTAAAGAAGGTACTATATGAATGCTAAAGGTAAAAAAAATATGGGTTTAGTTTTATGAAATATGAATATGATTAAACATTTTTTCTTCACGTTCTTCATTAAGGAGACAATTGTCATGACATTTAACCAATCTCTAATCATTTATGTATCTTCCTTTTTTTAAGGACTAAAAGTAGTTTATTTTAAAGGCTGTGGCAGAACAAACTAAAATTGGTCTTTTCCATCTCTGGACCTATAAATGAACTTCCAAAATTATTAAGCACACAACCCAATATCCACATATTCAACTTCCGTCTAGCTGGTCAGAAAATATCGAATTATTAAAGTCTTCAGTAACATATGTCCACTGTCCAAGAGACTCAAGTAATGGAATTTCTTTTCATTATGGTCAATATTCAAACATAAAAGAATAGCACTACTACTAATAATAATAACATTGACCCCTCACCAATTATTTTATTCAATAATGCTCCAACCCAGCAAAAAAGACCACCATCCTCTTTCTGGAAGCTGACAGATGGGCAGGCGGTAGGGCTCCCCATGGAAAACCAAGCATCTGAGCACTGAGAGGAAGGACAGGGTGCCAGGGCAGGGCCAAGCCTGGGTACTAGATCTAAGGGCGGCCCCACCCACAGAGCTACCAGTGAGTAGAGATGGGAAGAGAGCAACCCTTTAACCCTAAACCCTGCCCCGCTGTGTTCTGCATCCAGCCAGGCTTGGGCCACGGCCCAGTGAGAGTCCGAGCTTAGAATAAGTCCAAGTATCAAGACGCGTGAATCGGCTCTGCCCCTTAGCCAGGGAGGAGGGGAGGCTGGAACCAGTCATGGCGCCCACAGACCTGACCTCCCTGCCGCTTCCTGCAGAGGTGAGAGTGCCTCTGAGGAGCCCAGCGGCCACCATCCCTCTCTCAGTCAAGGCCGGGCCGGTGGGACACAGCCCACTGCATCCGCTTGGGCTGTGAGGGGCGGGAATATCATTGGCTGCAGGAGGCCTCAGCCGAGGGCAGCGACATCAGCGATACCTTTGGTCTCGCAGTCGCACAGTACTTGTTGTACTCTTCCCTCAGCAGCTTGGACAGAATGAGCTGGTGCTGTTCGTTCAGCTTCTGAGCTTTCTCCCGCAGGAAGGTATTGCCATCTCCGGGGCAGGAGGGGAAGCCCGGGACAGCTAAGAGGGCGGTGGACTGAGGACGGTGCCAGGCAGAGTGAAGGCTCCAGGAGCCGTTGGGGCTGCAGGAGGACTCAGCCCAAGAAGCGAGGGCGGCAGCGACCGCTGGAACAGGAGTGGCGGCCACGCTGGAGGCAGCGCCTACGTGACCCCCTCCTCGCCTGCCGGCCCTGCACGCATGGCAGGAGCCAGAGGGAGAAGGGGCAGTCATTTATGTATCTTTCTTAACACTGGAAAAACAATTGAATTTGTTTTTAGGATTAAATAAGAAAAGTGTGACGGGACAGAATTTTTTAGATTAATGCTTCCGTAAATTTTTATGCTGCCTTTTGTCTATTATTTTGTTTTTTGCAGTTGAGATAAAGTTAGGAAAAAATCAATGTGAGAGTGGATATAGCTCAAGTGGTTGATCTCCTGCTTCCCATGTATGAGGTCCTGGGTTCACACTCCCGTACCTCTTTAAAAAAAAATTCAATTTGCAAGAATGGGTGACGTCATCAACACAGCGACGGAAGCCATATCCTGAAAAATCCTCCCCTGATAGACTGGACAATGTGACAGGACTCCATAAATGCTGAATTGAAGAAAGAAAAATATCAGGTAGGAAACTTACATCCAGGACTTACCGGTTCTCTTTCCTTCCCTCTCAGTGGGTCCCGTGCAAAGCTTGGGAGTTCTCCAGATGCAGCAAGCAGCCTAGATGCCTCTCGCCAGGGGAAACATTTTATAGGAACTCACAGTAGTGAGTTAGAACCCCATGCATATCCAGGTATGGAGACAGAAGCCCAGAGACCAAGTGCTGAAAACAATCTGCTGAGGAATGCTGAAAACAAAAGGGCCCACATTTTAGGGGGGTGGGGAGTAAAATCGCAGGAGAATGGCTATGGCCTAGTGGTGTACTCATTTAGTCCAGTTACTGTTGTTGCAATTCATTAAATGCAGAATGGACTTTTCTGGGGGTCTCACCTTTCTGGAATGACCCTGTCTGACTATCAGAGGCAGTTAACCTAGTAAGGAAGAAATTTTTGGCAGAAAATCCTCACAGAGAAAAATGGAGGGTGAGGGTTGAACTGAACTGCTGCTGGACTGGACACTCTGAGAAATGAAAAGTGTAAGAAAAATGGGGAACTGAGTGAGGAAAATAATTTAAACAAATCATAGGAGCTGGGGACAAATAACTGCACAAAAACAAACAAAACAGATCAATATTCCTGGAGAAAGAAGAGAGGAAATAACCTGGCATGTTATGGCAGTTTGTTATGTTTCAAGAGTTCTGGGGAAAGGAGCACTTACAAGAGCTAGAAACTAAGTTAAGCTTCAGTTTGCTGATGTAGGGCTTAGCATTAAGGACTCCATTTATGGCCTACTTAATTTAACAATTTCCCCCAGTTTGATCTGGCTCTCAGCCATTGAGAGTTGTGATCAAAATGTAATGTGTTGAGCCCATTTTCAGTTACTGCCTAAGGTCTTGGAGTAGTACTTGCAGGTTATTCTCATTTTGGGTTTATAGAAGGTCATGATGCCAGTTTTTCCACAATCATCATTTTGATGTCATTCCAGATATAAAGAAATCATTTGCTGGGCAAATGATTCCAGACATAAAGAAATCACAAGTGGCTGGGGACACAACATGCAAAACCCTTGAGAGAAAAGAGTATAACAGAGAGACTATAATGAGTACTAGAGTGATAAAAGGCACAAGTGCCTACATCATAGTATACACCCAAGACCAGGAACCATGATTTGACCCAAATGAAATCAACATGAACAAATTAGGGCCTTGAGGATGACCTTACCTGTTTAAACCATGTGATCTATTTATTTATTTCATGCAATTGTCTCTTAACTTCCCCAGAAGTGTGTACCCAGGTACAACAGGTGATGTTGGCAATGGCAAAAATCCCTCCTTGTTTCAGCAAATAAGTGACAAATTTTGCAATGCTATTGTCTAAAACAAGTTTAACTAAATCTAATGACTTGTTGTGCAGCTATAGCTCTAGCACTAGATTCGGTAATTTCTCTTATTGTGATTGATAAATATCTAATCCTGCTTTCATTTATGTTAACCCCAAGCCAAGGTAGCAGCAATCTGCCAAAAGAGGCAAACCCAGAATCATTAACTCCCTGGGTAAATCCTGTTTTACCTGTGACTGTAGATTGAGGGGAGTATTCCAGTGAGAAGTTTTAGATTTATTAAAAATTCCTAAGGGACTGTGAGGAGACAAAGTGCACATTGCCCAGACATTTATCAGTTATTAATGTAATTTACTGCCCAGACAAATATTTGATAAAATTTCTACAGTAAAAATATTGCCTTACAGATCAGTATAACTACAGTCAAGGTGATGTTGTTTATAAATTCATTCTAGGAATGCTGTCATTTGTCCTTAGCATCCAAGGTTTTGTGTTATTGAGAGTTCAAGTAATGAGCTGACCATAATTTAGTTGTGCTGTAATCTTTTGCAGATCCAGTACCTTGAACCTGAAAGTGGACATGCATTGTTAAGATAACTTGTAGTTTGTGGATGCATTTGGACTATCATAGTAAGTTTTCCAAACTCTTCTATATCTTTATAAGTCTCTCAAACAGTTGTATTTATAGTGTGGTTGATATTCAGCAAAAGCAGTTTCTTTCCTTCCAATACTTTTTAAAGACCAATTCCTGAGATATTGTGGTTCCAAGTGAGAAAGTGTATTTAGTAGGATAGCAAAGAGGTCATTGGTCTAGCAATGGCCCAAAAATCTGCCTCCTTGATTGTGAGGAGTTTAGGGTTTTATGGATTCAAACAGAGGAAGGTAGAATGGCTAAAATTAAAATAGTAAATATATACAAGCTGGTTTTCAAATGATAATCAAATATAAGTTTGGTCTAGAATAAACACCACAATAATAAGTATATACAAGGGCGAGACTCGTTTTGAAATGACCATAAGAAAAGGTAAATTTAGACTGGAATAACCATCATAATAGTAAGTACACACAAGGGTGAGTCTTGTTTGCAGCAACCATAAAGAAGGATGAGGTTGACTTGGGCAGTTTCAAATATCTCAGGTATTAGCTTTGGGCTATGCTATAATATACTTATAAAATAAGGAAAAAAGAATCTATATAATGACTCCATAATCATAAACTTTTGTTAATTCTTAATTTTTGGTTACAAGGTTACAGATCCAAGAAAGCATAAAGCAGAACAAAGAAGACCTTGGGTCTAATATTCATATTTGATATGAAAAAAATGGTGCTGTCTGATCCAAAGAGACTGAAGCATTTATGATAAAGAACTTTGTTTTGGATAGAACTATGTGGTCCCTTGTAATGTGCATGAATCAGGATTTATGGTGACAACTCCAACAGGTTGTAAGGTTTCCTTCCTTTGAAATGTCCTTGGAGAAGCAAACAATGGCATTGTCTTTTCTGGACAGTGCAAGGACAATGCATAGGGAAATATAAAGATTTTATGCATTTGTAAGTATTAGTAAGGTAGAGGTTATGTGAGAATTTCTTTATGTTAGGATTTGATCTGTCACCTTGGGAATAAGTAGTGTACTTTGTGACATTTTCTACTTCTTTTCCTGGCTCATTTGATTTTAAAGTCTCCATAATTATTCCAGGAGTCTGAAGGAATTTTTTTTAATTGAGTAATATGGACCCATGGCTCAACACCCTGTAATTAAGTTGCATTATCAGAAGTTAGGAGTACTTTGTAGGGTTCCTTTTAATGAGAATCTAGGGCTGTCATTTCCAGTTGACCCATTACCCTGGTGACAGATTATGATTAATGGAGTGTCTGTCATGTGGGACAGGAAAGGTGTCCTTTACTTGTGTAAGATAATCGTTGGCATAATGCATTAAAGATTTGCAAATTGGGTCATGTCATAGTGTGACAATAAGTGATCAGTTCTCAATTTATTCTTAGAGATAGGTCTGCTAGGAACAATTTCATATGGGGAGAATTTTAGTTTCCTGAAAGAATGCTATGAATTAACAGAGGGTCAAAGGTAAAATTTTGAACTAGGAAAGGCTAGGTTCTTCAGGTAATTTAGACAGTATTAATTTAGGTTTATAATTACAGCTGTTTTCCTAGTGGCTGTTTTTGCATGAAAATATGCAAGTGCATTTTTAAAAAATATTCAAGCTCAGTCCTTCTTGTGTAAGCCTGTGTCTTAATGATGGCAATAGTAATGGGAGGAAATTGGTAGAAAAGAGAAAATTTACTGGTCTAAAATTTTCAACTGGCATACCAGAAGAAGTGAGGAACCCTCTATGATTCCATTGCATGTTGAAAGCACTATGATCAGGGTTTCTTAACCAGGGGAAAGGTTTGAGGGGGTCTGTGAGCTTGAATTGAAATTTTTAATTTAAAGACATGCTGATGTTGATTGCCATAAAACTATCTGCTGCTCCATTCTGAGAAGTGGTCTGTGGTTTTCATCTGACTGGCAAAAGGGTCAATGGAAAAAAGAACCCCTGCTATAGATGTTAAGAGAATTTCCTTCTAATAGAAAACATGGTTGGGTAAGAGCACAGAGTTCATCCTTTTTGGTGGAAGAAAATTATAGATGGCTACCTTATTCAATCAATATGTGATATAACCTGGAATGTACCATTAACAATTCTAGCATAAGAAGCATTAACAAATAGAATGACAACTGTGTTGATCATAAGAACATGTATGGAGTCATTAAAATTTGAAGTTATGAGTTTATAGTCATGGGGTATCCCCTCATTGGATAATGCAGGGTCAATAATATTGCAGCATTTTAGGTGAAGGTTAAGAAGTGAAGTAGAAGTATCACATAAGAAGTCAGTTTTCTGGAGGAAAAACGTTAGGCCTGCTCAGAGTTAAGTTCCCTGAGACTATAATTAATTTGACAGTTTCTGCTGAATCTATAACACAATTTGTGTAAAAACAGACAGATGCATCAAGGTGGAGGCTGTAATATGCAATAGATTTGGAGTTTCTTCTGTGTTCTTGAATGAACAACCCTAAGACTTGGCTATTTAACTATTTCCTCCAATTATTTCCTGTTAACAAATAGAATAGATCCTGATTGAATTTATGAAAATAATTATAGTGCCATAAAATTAAGAATATTCAGTAAAAGTCAAATTCTGGATGGGTCAGGTAAGGAGATAAAGATGAATGTTTTGTGAATTATAGATAGCTTAATTCAGTAAGGGATCCCTTGAATCTAGAAAATAGAACAATAAAATATTAGCAATAATCCAAAGAAAACTATGATGATTCTTTATCATTTCATAGCCCTAAGTAATTATCTGTGTTTCATTAGATCTTCTGTGATCAGTCTCAAGAACCTATCAGCTTTTCCATTAAATTTCTAGAGATCTTGACTCAGTACAGTGGTATGCTCTCAAAGTTATTTAAGGAATGTCATTAGAAACTGGTGCCTGAGAGAACTTGGCATAGCTTCCCATAGGTCTCTGAGACAGCCCTTTATGTTGAAGATAAAGCACACTGACCTGTAGCTCATTGCAAATGTTTTCAGGAAGCATCAGAGTGAAAACTATCTGTAGATGACAGAAAGCTTAAAATATCCATGGTTAACTTATTGCTGTTTTACAAAAGTGAAAAATCAGATGAGAGGTCACAAAATATTATTTAAGAACCACTGAAATTATGACCAATAATACTGTGGTCTAATATCAGACTTACCAGTAATTGGACAAATCATGGACACTGAGGATATTGACCAGTCTCAAAGAACTTTATATAATTTCTGAAATGTTTATATTAATAACATTTTATCCTATAATTTAGCCAACAGAAATTTACAAAATCATTTTTAATTTGATAGCACTTCCTATGCAACTGATAACATATCAAATGAAACTAACTGGTGTATCACCTCTCTTTTTATAAGGGGAAAGAGAAAGATCCTTTGTGATTTTACAAGGACCCTCTGGAAAATCCCAAAGAGAGTTTGAGATCAAGAAGATCTTATTTATGGCTCAATTTTTGGAAGGAAAATGTCAAATGTTGTTAGGTTTTAACATTTTGATAAATAAGGTCATGGAAATCTGTGAAACAATATTTTGTTCCTTACTTAATGCCAGTGACAATGAAATATTTTAAAAATAGAGGCAGTAGCATGGTGGTAAAAAATACCTTATTTCAAAAGTGAGGAGGCATTTTCTGAAGCAAGTAAATGATATTTATATAGAGGATATAAATCATAGGAGAGTTTTCTGATAAGATACAATATCTTTCTCTCTAAGCAGGTTCCTCATATGTTTTAGAAAAACATTTTATTAATTCTTATTAAGAGTAGACCAATAATCCAAGGATACTTTGACATTATAAAGGAAAGAAAATCAAATACTAGTTTTGCATGAAGATTCTGTCTAAGGAAACTCTTAAATATCTTATAAATCTATCAAATCTTAACCACCCATGACCATGACAGATAAAATCCCTTTTCTGAAAACCTTCTACAAGTTTCTATATCTATTCAGATTGTTCTACATATTCCTTTTTATCATTCGGTAAAAACCTGTCATTTCACTTTTACAAACACATCGTACATACCTTACGTGTTTGTTATCAAAAAGATCTGATAAACTGCCTTCAAACCAACATCCTTCAAAACTCAGTTTTCATTTTTTGATCATCTTAAGGATCTAGTAGATTTAATGTTAAATTATTTTATTGGAAGACTGCATAAATTTAGGAAGAACACACCAATCTAGAATAAACTTGTATGCTTATATTCTATATAGTAATGATAATTCCAAAGACTTGGTTATTTTTATTTAGTTAATATTCAATCAGTCCTTTTTGCCTAGGACTGAATTAAAATTAAATTGTGAAATTTAATTTTCTTTTAAAAAATTTTCATTTACTTCTATGCATTCTTTGTTTTTACTGGAAATATTAGGAGTCTGTTTTCCTTAATTTCTGGAAGCATAGGTGTATTAATTTATATATAAGTGCTTATTTATCTTTAAGCCAACTTGAATAGAGCTCTTTAAAGGAATTCCATAAGTTACTTTAGTAATAGCATTCAGAGGTAAGAAAATGTCATACATAAAATATACAGACAGACACAGGGAGCTTATAGCTTCAATTATAACTTATTTAGCTTTTGTCAGACACAAAAACATAGGAGTAAAGAAAACATAGAATTCTTCTGATATTACACTTTCTCATTTGTCTTTTGCAAAGAGTCCTTTAATGAAACTTTTTCTTGCATTTCTTAATAAATTCTGAGTACTAAATAAAGTAGGCATTCCATTTAGCTGTTTAGTTTTGGAGCTCCTTTTCTAGAGTGATAAGTAATTTTGTCTAATTGGACATTTCCCAAAATGGACATGGAAATTCCAGATTGTCTTTGGTCAGATTTTGCCATTTTATTAGATTGTACATCTTCCATCCCCATAATTTTTTTTTAATTTTTAAAGAACTTTAGATTATATAAATGTTACATAAAAATATAGGGGATTCACATATGTTCTACTCCCTCCCCCAAACACACTATTCTACATTAACAACATCCTATGTTAGTGTGGTACTTTTGTTACAATTTATGGACACATATTGAAGCATTGTCACTAACCTTGGATTATAGTTTATAGTATATTTACACTCTGTCATGCACAATTTTGTAAGTTATGACAAAATATATAATGACCTGTGTCTGTCATTGCAATATCATTCAGGACAATTCCAATATCCCAAAAATGCCCCCATATTACACCTATTCCTCCCTCTCCCTCCTCACAGAACCTCTGGTGGCCACTGTCTCCACATCGGTGTTAAAATTTCTTCCATTGCTAGAATAACAATAAGTTTATAGTAGAATAATAATAGTAAGTCCATTTTAGTCCATTGTTCATTCCACAATCTTGGGGATTTTGGGATTGTGATGCCCAATCTGCCTCTAATTGAAAGAGGACTTAGATCCCTTGGGACAGATGGATGGAACTGTCTTTCTTGAAATTGCAGACTCTCTGTTCCTTTGGATGGGTGTTGCCCTTCATCATTACATTGTTAGTTGTCCTTTGTGAGTCAAATAAACTGGAGAGTAGGTTTTGCAACTCTGCTGAGATTCATAGTCCATGGACATGTGGACAGACCAAAGATTTAAGTGTCTTGGACTTACCCCTATCAAGTATAATACTAACTATAGCTTAAAATAGAAGGGGCAGAAATCCATGTGTAGGAAACCACAGATGAGTCCAGCTCTGTCACAGTTGGGAGCATAAATTCCAAAGTTAGGCCCTCTGTCAGGGTACCAAACTCCTGAGCTGTCTACCCTGCCCATGGTGTCTGGACATCTCTAGAGTCTCCAGGAGTCCCACTATTTCAGGCAATATTTACTGTGGCAGTGAGGTCTTGCTGAGATGTGCATAATTGTAACCTCTGGCCTCCTTACTTATTTTGAAATCTCTTAGCTATAAAATCTCATTTGTATTTACCATTTCCCCTTTTGGTCAAGCTCTTTTTCCAGGTGTATTGCTGGTTGGTGCTTGGTAATAATCCCTTGGTGCAAGGGACACTTATCCCCAGGAGTCATGTTCCATATAGGGCAAATGTAGTGTGTTTATATACTGAGTTTAGCTTAGAGAGATGCCACATTAAAGCAACAAGGAGGCCCTCAGGAGGTTTGTTTTAGGCAACATAAGATTTAGCTAATTTCAGAAAATTTTATCAACTCCAAAGGAAACCTCATACACACAAAAAGAATTGTTCCATATTCCTTACTCCCCTCAATCCCTGCCAAACATTAATCATCCTTCTGTCTCTATTGATTTGCCTTTTTGGGATATTGTATATAAATAGAGTCTTTTAAAAATGTGACCTTTTGTATCTGGCCTAAGTTTTGAAAACACTTAGCATGTTGTCAAGTCTTTTTCATGGTATAGTTTATACCATTACTTAATTCCATTTTATGACTGAACAAAATTCCAATGTATGGATATTACACATTTTGGCTATCCATTTATTAGGTGATAGAAATTTGGCTTGTTTCTACCTGTTATTGTAAATAATGCTTATATGAACATTATTACACAATTACTTGAATATCTTTCTTCAATTTGGGGGCATATATATCAAGGAAGAGATCTGCTAGAGCATCAGCAAATTCTGTGTCTATCTGATTGAAGAACTGCATAAATATTTTCCAGTGGTTGTACCATTGTACATACCTACCACCTATGTACAAGGATTCCAATTATGCCATATCCTCACCAACAGTTATTTTAGATTTTCAAAAAAATATTACCATCCCAGCAG
Source organism: Tolypeutes matacus (assembly GCA_026826555.1). Classification (NCBI taxonomy): domain Eukaryota; kingdom Metazoa; phylum Chordata; class Mammalia; order Cingulata; family Chlamyphoridae; genus Tolypeutes; species Tolypeutes matacus. The sequence goes on from JAKSZT010054586.1 coordinate 4,608,541, forward strand.
GTTTGAAGTGATGTCACATTTTGGTGTTGATTTCCATATCCATAATAACTAAAGATGTTGAACATTATTTCAGTGTTTGTTATCCAACTTCATATATTTCTTGAATAAATGTCTATTAAAATACTTTGCCCATTTTTAGTTAGATAGTCTTTATGTTAAAGGGTAAGGGATTTTTAAATATACATACATTCTGGGTTATTTGGTACATCTCAGATATATGATTGGAAAGTATTTTTCCCTTTATGTAGGTTATCTTTTCACTTTCTTGATAAGGTTTCCTTTGATTAAAAAGTTTTTAATTTTTGTGAAAAACAATTTGTGTATTTTTATTTCTAGTGATTTTAATGTCATATCTAAACATCAATTACCACATGAAAAGTAATGAAAAATTACCCCTATTTTTACTTGTAAGAGTGGTATAGTTTTGCTCTTACATTTACATCTCTAAATTACTTAATTATTTATAAATATTTTAAGGTAAGGATCAGAATTCATGCTTTGCATGTTCATATCCAGTTGTTCCACCACGTGAAGACACTGTTCTTTCCAGAATGCAAGACCTTGGTGCCATGTGTGTTGAAAATAAATTGATTATTTATATATATATATATGTGTGTGTGTGTGTGTGTGTGTTTATTTCTGAAGTATCAATTCTATTTTATTTTAGAAGTTTACCTTTATGCCAATAACACACTATTTTAATAAATGTAGATTTGTATTATGTTTTGAAATATAGAATTGGATATCTTCTACTTTTGTTCTTTTTCAGTATAATTAAATCTATTAAGGTCTCTCTATAATTCCATGATTTCAAGGTTAAGCTTATACATTTATTTTTTTAAAAAAACAAATCATCTTTATTCATACATATTAATAAAGCATAAATTCATCTGAAGTGTACAATGAGTGGTATTTGGTATAATCACATAGTTGTGTATTCATCACATCCATCATTATTAGAACATTTTCATTGAGAGGTGAATAATTTCCTTGTTTCTTTGTTTTTTTGTTTATTATTATTTATTTTTTTAATGGGCTATGAGATTATGATAAGCAGTCATTGTCTCTCTGAATGTTTTGTGGGTAGAATTGCCACCTTAACTATATTAAATCTGCCATTCCATTAAATGGGATATCTTTCCATTTATTTAGGTCCTCTTTAATTTCTTTCAGCAATATTTTATAGAAATCTTGCATACTTTGGTTAAATTTATTCATAACAATTTTATTTTTGATGCCTCTGAAAATTAATTTTTTTCTTAATTTTCTTTTTGGAATTTTAAAAATTTATTTGCATAAATACAACTGACTTATGCATGTTAATCTTTTGCCCTGCAACTTTACTGTATTTATTTATTAGCTCTAATAGGGTGTGTGTGTGCATGAGTGTAAATAGATATGTGTTTGTATGGCTTCTATAGGATTTTTCTACATGCAAGATCATGTCACCTCAGAATAGAGATAATTTTACTTCTGGTTCTAAAATATATTTTTATTAGAGAGTTGTGAAATTTCAAAACAATCATGAACCTGTGTGGAATTCCCAGACAACAACCAGCCACAACACTATATTGTTGTGGAACATTTGTTACAAAATTATGAGATGATGACATGAGACCAATACCAATAACTGTGGTCGATAGTATTCATTTTGTATATTTTTTCCATCCCCCCTGTTATGAATACAGTATATCTTTGAAGTGATACAAGAATATTACAGAATTGCTGTTAACAATAGTCCATAGGTTACATTAATTGTATTTTTCCCATGCTTCTCCACATTCTTACCACCTTGCCATAGTGATGTACATTTGTTGTATTTCATGGAAGGACATTTCATATTTGTACTATTAACCACAACTCTCAACCACCTCTGGGTTCACTATGTTATTCAGTCCCTAGATTATTCTGTAGCTTTCTTTCAATTCACATTTATATCCTGCGACCACCCTTTTCAGCCCCAATACCATTTATAGACCAGCTGCTAATTAGTTCTACTCACTATGTGTTACCATCAACTCCATTTCCACATATTTACAGTCAAGTTAATTAAAACTTCCACATACATTAAGCATCAGTACACCTTCTCAGCCATCCTCTTATCTTCTAATAACCTTTACTCTAGGTTTTAACTTCAAGCATTTATGCTTCATATTTAATTCATATTAGTGAGACCATGCAATATTTGTCCTTTTGTCTCTGCCTTATTTCACTTAAAATAATGTCTTAAAGTTCATCCATGTTATCATATGTGTCCCAATTTAATTTTTTCTTAAAGGAGCATAGAATTCCATCATATCTATATACCACATTTTGTTTCTCCATTCACGTGGGTTGACACGTGGGTTGATTCCATTTTTTGGCAACTATGAACATTGTTGTACTAATGTCTGTTTGCATCACAGTTTTCAGTTCTTCTGAATATATCACAGAAGAGAAATTTTTGGATCACATGGCAAATACATATTTCGCTTCCTGAGGAACTGCCAAACTGTCTTCCACAGAGGTTGCACCATTTTACAATCTCACCATCAATGAAGGAGTGTTCCTTTTTCTCCACATCCTCTCTAGCACGTTATCTGCTTTTTAATAACAGCCATTCTATGCTGTGTGAGATGATATCTCATTGCCATTTTGTTTTGTTTTTCCCTAGTAGCTAGTGATATTGAACATTTTTTTATGTGCTTTTTGGCCATTTGTATTTCCTCTTTGGAGAAATGTCTATTTAAGTCTTTTGCCCATTTTTTAAATTTGATTGCTTGCTCTATTGTTGAGTTGTATGATCTCTTTAAATAGAATGGAAATCAAACCCTTATTGGACATGTGGTTTCCAAATATTTTTTTCCCATTGAGTGGGCTGCCTTTTTACTTTGCTGGCAAAGTCCTTTGAATCACAAAAATGTTTTTAAGTTTGAGGAGGTCTCCTTTATCCCATTTTCTTTCATTGGTCATGATTTCAGTGTAAAGTTAAAGAATCCACTTCATATCACCAGGTCTTGAAGATCTTTTCGTACATTTTCTTGCAGGAGCTTTATGGTTCTAGCTCTTATATTTAGGTCTTTGATCTATTTTGAGTTAATTTTTGTATAAAGTTTGAGATAGGGGTCCTCTTTCTTTTAGCTATGGATATCCAGTTCTCCCAGCACCATTTGTTGAATAGATTATTCTGCCCCTACTGCGTGGCTTTAACAGCCTTGTCAAAAATCATTTGACCATAGATGTGATTGTTTCTGAACCACCCATTTGGTTCCCTTGGTCTGTGTGTCTATCTTCACATCAGTAACATGCTGGGTTTTTTTTTTTTTTTCACCACTGTAGCTCAGTAAGATGATTTAAGGCCCAAAGTGAAATTTCTCCAACTTCACTTTTAATTTTCAAGATGTTTCTGGCTATTCGAGGCGATCCTTCCAAATAAATTTGATAATTGTGTTTTCTATTTGTTTACAAATACTGATGGAAATTTTATCAGGATTGCATTGAATCTGTATATCAGTTTGGGTAAAATTGATATCTTAATAATAATTAGTCTTCCAATCCATAAGCATGGAATATTCTTCCAATTGTTTTGGTCTTTTTTATTTCTTTTAGCAATGTATTGTAGTTTTCTGAATACAAGTACTCTACATCATTGGTAAAGCTTATTCCTAAATATTTGATTCTTTTATATGCTATTCTAAATGCAATTTTTTTCCTGATTTCCTACTCAGATTATACATTATTGGTGTATAGAAACACCACTGATTTTTTCATATTTATCTTGTATCATACCACTCTTCTGAAATAGTTTATTAGGTCTAGCAACTTTGTTGTAGATTTTTCAGGACTTTCTAGGTATAAGAGCATATCATCTGCAAATAGTGAAAATTTTATTTCTTCCTTTCCAATTTATGACATTTCTTTCTTTTTTTTTTTGCCTGTTTCCTCAAGCTAAAACATCTAGCACTATATTGAACAACAGTGGTGCCAAGACATCCTAATCTTGTTCTTGATCTCAGTGGGAAAGTTTTCACAATTTCACCATTGAGTACAATATTAGCTTTGGGTTTTTCATATATAGTCTTTATCATGTTGAATAAGTTTCCTTTAATTCCTATCTTTTGTAGTATTTTTATCAGGAAAGAATGCTTTCCTTTGTCAAATGTCTTTTCTATATCAATTGAAAGGATCTTGAGATTTTTCTAATCTGCTTTATTAATGTGGTGTATTACACTGATTGATTTTCTTGTGTTGGACTACACTTGCATGCCTTATATAAAACCAACTTGATTATGAAGAGTAATTCTTTTAATTTGTTAATATATTCAGTTAGCAGAATTTTTGCATCCATATTCATTAGGGAAATGGGTCTGTAATTTTCTTTTTGTAATATCATTATCTGGCTTTGGCATTAGGGTGATATTGCTTAATAGAATGAGTTCAGTAGTGTTCCTTCTTCAATTTTTTGGAAAAGCTTGAGTAAGATTGGTATTAAATCTACTGTGAATGTTTGGTACAACTCATCTGTGAAACCATCTGGTGCTGTGCTTTTCATTTTGGGGAGTTTTTGATGATTCCATTGCATTTCAATCTCTACTTGTGATTCATGTGTTTGGGTCTCTCATTTCTTTAAGGGTCACTGTAGTTTGTACATTCCTAGGAATTTTTCCATTTCATCTACATTGTCTAGTTTGTTGGCATACCCTTGTTCACAGTATACTCTTTTTAAACAAATCAATTTTTTGGTACGTATTTTTAATAAAGCATACAATTCATCCAAAGTATACAATCAGTGGTATTTGGTATAATCTCATAGCTCTGCATTTATCACTTCAATCATTATTAGAGTATTTTCATTATTTCAATAATAATAATTAAGAAACTGTTATTTCTGGCTGTTCATGCAGAATTATTTATTTACTATGCTGTTTTACTGCAATATATTCACATACCATATGATGTATCCAAACTGTATAATTAATGGCTTTTAGCATAATCACAATGTTGTGCATTCATCATTATAAAAAGATTTGCATCAATTTCATTACTTCAAACAGAAAAAACTCCACATCTCTTGGCTTTCCTTTCCCAGTCCTTCATAACCACAAATCTAATTTTATCTTTATAAATTTATTTATACTTGCATTTTATATAAATGGAATCATACAATATGTTTCACAATATATTTAGTCATAGTAGCACAAGCACACAGTATTTGTCCTCCTGTTATCTGGCTTGCTTCACTCAACATAAATCTATATTCAAATTCTTTAGGAATTGCCAAACAGGCCACCACAGTGCCTGTACCATTCTTCATTCCCATCAACAGTGAATAAATTTTCCTATTTATCCACACCCCCTCCAACACTTTTGTTGCACGTGTTTTGGGTGTAAGGTCCAAGAAACCACCACCTACCAAATGTCTTTAAATGTTTCCCTACAGTTTCTTCTAGTAGTTTTATGGTCCTGGTCTTTTATATTTAGATCTTTGTTCCAGTTTGAGTTGATTCTTGTATAGGGAATGAGTTAGGGTGTGTTTTCAATCTTTTGGTTATGGATATCTGGTTATCCCAGCACCATTTTTTTGAAGAGACTATTTTGTCCTGTTAACATGGACTTTGTAGGATTGTCAAAAATCTGTTGGACATAGAGGTGAGGATTTATTTCTGGACTCTCAATTCTATTCCACTGAAAAATATGTCTATCTTTATGCCAGTACCATGCTGTTTTGACCAGTGTACCTTTGTAGTATGTTTCAAGATCAGGTAGTGAAATTCCTTCCATGTCATTCTTTCTTTTTAGAATGCTTTTCACTACTTAGGTGCACCTTCCCATCCAAATGAATTTGGTAATTGCCTTTTCTATTTCTGTAAGTAGGCTGTTGGGATTTCGATTGGTATTGCATTGAATCTATCAATCTCTTTGGGTAAGATTGACATCTTCATAATATTTAGTCCTCCAATCCATTTCACATACTGTCTTTCCATTTGTTTAGGTCTTCATTGATTTTTTTTAGCAATTTTATTTTTAGTTTTCTGTATATTGACCCTGTACTTCTTTGGTTTAATTGATTCCTATGTATTTGAGTATTTTTGTTGCTATTATAAATGAAAATTTCCCCCTGATTTTCCCCTCAGATTGCTAAATACAAGTGTATAAAAACATTACTGATTATTGCATGTTTATCATGTATCCTGCCATTTTGATGAACTCATTTATTAGCTCAAGTAGCTTTGTCATAGGCATCTCAGAATTTTCTAAATATAGGATCATGTCATCCACAAATAGTGAGCGTTTTTCTTTCTCTTTTCTATTTGAATGCTTTTAACTTTTTCTTGTCTAATTTCTCCTAGTAACATGTTGAATAACAACAGAGACAGTGGCCATCCTGTCTTGTTCCCAATCTAACGAAGAAAGCTTTCAACCATTCCCCGTTGAGTACTGTGCTGGCTATGGGTTTTTCATATATGCTTTTTACCATGTTGAGGAATTTTCCTTCTATTTTTGTCTTGGAATTATTTTTATCAAGAAAGAATGCTGGATTTTGTCAAATGCCTTTTCTGCACTTTTGAAATGATCATGAATTTTTTTCCTTCAATTTGTTAATGTGGTGAATTATTTAGATTGATTGTCTTATGTTGAAACAAGCATTGCATACCAGGAGTAATTCCCACTGGGTCATGATGTACAAGTCTTTTGATATGCTGTTGGATTCAATTTGCAAGTATTTGTTTAGGATTTTTTAGCATCTATGTTCATTAGAAAATTTTTTCTGTAATTTTCTTTTCTTGTAATGTCTTTATCTAGCTCTGGAATTAGGGTGATGTTGGCTTCATAAAATTTGTTGAGTACTTTTCCATCCTCTTCAATTTCTTGGATTAATTTAAACAGGACTTGTGTTAATTCTTTTAAAAATGTTTGGTAGAAGTCACCTGTCACGCCATCTTGTCCTGAACTTTTCTTTGTTGAGAGATTTTTGATGATGGATTTAATATTTAAATGCAATTGGTTTGTTAAGTTCTTGCATTTCTTGTAGTGTCAGTGTAAATTATTTGTGCATTTCCAGGAATTTGCCCATTTCATCTGGCTTGTCTTATTTGTTGGCATAGAGTTTCTCATAATATTCTCCTGCAATCCTTTTTATTTTTGTGGGGTCAGTTGTAACTTCCACCCTTTCATTTTGGGTTGTATTTATTTGAATCTCTCTTTTTTCTTTGTTAGTCTAGATAGGGGTTTGTCAATTTTATTGATCTTCTCTAAGAACCAGCTTTTGCTTTTATTGATTTTCTCTATTGTTTTTTAGTTCTCTTTTCATTGATTTCTGCTCTAAACTTTATTATTTCTTTCCTTCTGTTTACTTTTGGATTGGTTAGCTGTTGTTTTCTAATTTTTCCAATTATTCAGTTAGATCATTGGGTTTAGCTCTTTCTTATTTAATATAGGTGTTTAGTGCTACATATCCCTCTCAAGACTGCTTTTGCTGTATCACATAAGTTTTGGTAATTTGTGATCTTGTTTTCATTTTTCTTAACATGTTTACTTATTTCACTTGCAATTTCTTCTTTGATCCCCTGATTATTTAGGAGTGTGTTCTTTAGCCTCCACACTTTTGTGAATTTACCGCTTTCTGAATATTAATTTCCAATTTCATTCCCTTATGATCTGAGAAGTTACTTTATAAAATTTATATCTGTTTATATTTATTGAGAGCTGCATTGTGTCCATGTCATCTATCCTGGAGAAAGATCCATTGGCACTTGAGAAGAATGTATAACCTACTGAATTTTGGTGCAATGTTCTTTTGTTTGTCTTTTAGGTCTAAGTCATTTTCATATAGTTCAAGTTCTCTCTTTCCTTGTTTATATTCTTTCTAGCTGTTCTATCTAGTTATGTATGTGTTGTGTTGAAGTCTCCAGTGATTATTGTAGAGATGTCTATTTCTCTCTTCAATTTTGTCAGAGATTTTTTTGTCTATTTTGGGGTACTCTGATTAGGTGCAATAGATATTTATGACTATTATATCTTCCTGAATGGATTGTCCCTTTTATTAATATATAATGGCCTTCTGTATCTCTTATAATTATTGCAATTAAAGTATGTTTTTGTCTGATATTAGTATAGCTACCCCTGCTCTTTTTTGGTTACAATTTGTGTAGAGTATGTTTTTCCAACCTTTCACTTTCAGCTGGTTTGTATCCCTGGGTCTAAGGTGATTCTCTTAGGGAGAATATGGTTGGCTTATATTTTTATCTATTCTGTCAGCCTATATCTTTTGATTGGGGGAGGTTAATCCATTCACATTCAATGATATTACTGTAAATGCAATTTTTTGAAAAAAATAATATATTTTATAAAATATTACTCACAGACATTTTTAGCAAACCATTTTATTGATACATATTAATAAAACATACCATTCATCCAATTTATTTGTTTATTTACTTGTTTATTATTGCAAGAAAGAAAATGCTCTAGTCATGGTTGAAGTGATGAATACACAACTATGTAGTAATACAAAAAACCATTGTGTGTAAATCCATTATTTTCTTCCATCATTTTATTATTTGGTTTTCATTTGCTGTATCTTGTTTTCATCTGTTTTTTACTCTTTTGGTTTTCTTTTATCCTATTTTTTCTTCTATACACTCCTCAAAGTCTCTCTTTCCAGTCTTTTTCTTTCAAGCTCTAAGGCTTCCTTCACTATTTCCTGCAAAGATGGGTTCTTTTTTTTTGAACTCTCTTAGTTTGTGAATATTTTATACTCATCTTCATATTTGAAGGAGAATTTTTCTATGTACAAAATTCTCAGTTGGTGGTTTTCCTCTTTCAGTCTCCTAGTTTTTTCATACCACTGTCTTCTCACCTCCATCATTTCTGGTGAGAAATCTGCACCAAGTCTTACTGGGTGCCCCTTGTATGTGATGGTTTACTTCTCTCTTGCTATTCTCAGGATTTTCTCTTTATCTTTGATATTTGACATTCTGAATGGTATTTGTCTTAGAACAGGCCTATTTGGATATATTTCGATTGGGGTATATTGCACTTCTTGTACACGTAAGGTCATTTTTTTTTTTTGAGAGTTGGGAAATTTTCAGCTACTATTTCTTCAAATAGTTTTTCTGCCCCTTTCTCCTTCTCTTCCAATTCTGGAACTCCCATTACACATATGTTAGTCCATTTCATGTTGTCATTCAACTCCCTGAGTCCCTGGCACTTTTTCCCATTCTTTTCTCTCTCTGTTCTTACTTTTCTTCAGTTTCAGCTGTTCTGTCTTCAGTATCACTTATTCATTCTTCTATCTGTTGTATGCCTCTAATGTGATTTATTTTATTTTTAAAAATTTTAAGGATACTTAGATTATAAAAAGGTCACATAAAAATTATAGGAGATTCCCATATGCCCCACTCCCCACACCACCCAAATTTTCCCACATTAACAACATCCTTCATTAATGTGGTACATTTATTGCAATTGAAGAAAACATTTTGAAGCATTGCCACTAAGCATGGATTAAAGTTTACATTGCAGTTTACACTCTCTCCCACCCAGTTCTGTAGGTTATGACAAGATTTATAATGGCCTGCATCTGTCATTGCAGTGTCATTTAGGACAATTCCCAAGTCTCAAAAATGTCCCCATATTACTCCTGTTTTTCCCTCTCCTTGCCCTCAGATCCTCTAGTGGCCACTGCCTCCACATCAGTGATAGGATTTCTTCCATTGCTAGAATTACAATGTCTATAGTAGAATACCAGTAAGTCTACTGAAGTCCATAGTTCATTCCCCAATCCTGAGGATTCTGGGATGGTGATGTCCTCTCCACCTCTAATTGAGAGGGGGCTGTGATCCCATAGGGTCAATAGATGGAACTCTCTTGCATGCAGTTGCAGACTCTCTCAGGTCCTTGGTATGGTAGTTGTCCATCATCACCTCCATGTTAGTTGTCTGGGGTGAGACCAATGTACTGGAGAGTTGGTGTTCCAAGTCTGATGAGATTCAGGGACCAGCTGGCACATGGACAACCCAAAGATTCAGTCTCTTGGACATACACTTACCAACTCTAATACTAATTATAGGTTCAAATAGAAGGACAGAAGTGCCATGTGTACTTAAACCACAACTGATTCCAACTTTGTCACACTGGGAAGCATAAATTCCAAAGTAGGGTCCACTATAAGGCACCAAACTCCTGAGCTATCTGCCCTGCCTATAGTGTCTGGATGTCTCCAGAGCCTTCAGGAGCCCTACTATTTGGGGTAATATTTACTTTGGCAGTCAAAAAGATCCTAATGATATGTGCATAAGTGTAAACTCTGGAATGACCTCCTGACTCACTTTGAAGTCTCTTAGTCATATAAACTCATTTGTCTTTACCATTTCCACCTTTTGGCCAAGACCTTTTTGCATTGCTAGTTGGGGCTTGTTAGTAATCACTTGGTGCCAGGGAGTCTCATCCCTGGGAGTCATGTCCCACACCAGGGTGAAGGTAATGCATTTATATGCTGAGTTTGCCTTAGAGAGTGGCCACATTTGAGTAACAAGGAAGTTCTCAGGAGATAACTCTTAGGTACCCTATAATACTAGGCTAAGTTGCAATTTCAAAACTAAAGGTTCTTAAGAACAATCATCAATATAAAGGGCCCATCAATGGAACATCCTTCTTCACAGTCACTGCCCCTGTTCTCAGGGCATTCTTGCTGTTCCATTAGAGAATGTGGCAGAACTCCCAAGGATTGAAATTTGATATTCTTTTGGTTATTGTGTGAAACTCCACCCAAAGTTACAACTCCCCATGAACACTTGAATACATTTATAAGCCTTATAGGTATGCCCTAGGTTAATTTCCTCCTTACCATTACTTACACCCCATACCAATAATACTCTCCTGTCATAGTTGTAACCATTCTCTGATCCAAAACTTCTTCTAATAGGAAGCCAACAAAATAATCAAATACAATTAATAAGAAAATGAAATAATGACAGTTTTGAAAATAAGAAATGAAATACAAGAAGTTAAAAAATATATATAGTAAAAATAATGGAAAAGATATCTGTTGTCTTATATGTACAGAGATATTTTCTTCCTTTTATTCCACTGTCTTAATTTTTTCATTTTGTCTTCAAAGAAGCTTTAATTTTTCAGAAAAGTCACATACAGAATATAGGTGATTCCCATATATCCAACATCCTCCCCCTTTTCCACTTTCCCCTATAAATAAGATTTTACATGTGGATGGTATATGTATTACAATTGATGTACAAATATCAAAACATTGTTACTAACCATCCTCAATAATTTACATTATGGTTTACACTTTGGACCATAAAATTGTATAAATTTTAATGAAATTTAAAATGGCCTACATTCATCATTGCAAGACCATTTATTATAATTCCATTGACCCACAAATGCCCCTCTTCCATCTATTCTATTCCACTGTCCCCCTCTCCTCAGTACCATAGCAAATCACCAAGCTTCACTCCTTGTAGAAAAAGATTCACAATTACTTGCAACAAAATTGAGGGCTTGATATACTGGTCTATTATCTCCTATTAGGCACTACATATGCTCTTGAGAGACTCCCACCCCTCTATTTGAGAAGATAGCTGGAGTCCTAGGATGGGAGTCCCACAGCTTCCAGCTCATTATGTGAGTTTCCACCCAATGATCCAAACTACTATGAGAAGATGAACACTCACATACTCCCTAGAAGCTTGCCTCAGGTGGACCCTGTCTCAAATTTCCCCAACATCCAATGCCCTAAACCAGTAACCTTCCCCAACCATATTTGCTGAAGATACATTCCCATTATTGTAGATTCAACCACATACCACAGATCCCCAAAGTTCACCAGTTCCCTCCCACAACCATCCTCCAGTTCCATAGACAGCACAACTCACCTCCCCACATTCCCCTCTCATAGTCTAGCACTGTTCAACCCAATAGGATCACTGCACCACTAGTCATGCAGGTTTGTTGCACAACTAGAGACTTCTACCTTATAGATTTTGCCCATATGGGCATTGGCTCACAACCTAATTCTCCCTTTCTGACTCCAGTAAACCTATCTCCCAGACATTAGCTTTGTGAGTCTGCTCAATTTGCTTAATTCATATCAATGAAGTCATGTAATATTTGTCCTTCAGTGCCTTGCTTGCTTCACTCAACATAAGGTCCTCAAGAGATATTCATGTTATCCCATCTGTTAATGCTACATTCCTTCTTATAGCTGAGTAATATTCCATTGTATGTATATACCACAATTTGTTTATCCATTCATCTGTTGATGGACATTTGGGTTTTTTCCAACTTTTGGCAATAGTGAATAATCCCTCTATGAACTTTGGTGTACATATATTTGAATGTGTCCTTGTTTTCAATTCTTCTGGATATATACCCAGCAGTGGGATTGCTGGATCATATGGCAGTTCTATAGTTAGCTTCCTGAGGAAATGCCAAACTGTCCTCCACAATGGCTGCATCAATCTACATTCCCAACATTGGTTAAGTGTTCCCATTCCTCCACATCCTCCCCAACGGTTGTAGTCCTCTGGTTTTTTAATAGCCACCAGTCTAATGGGTGTAAGACATCTCATTGTAGTCTTGACTTGCATTTCCCTAACAGGTAGTGCTGTTGAACATCTTTTAATGTGCTTTTTATAAATTGGTATTTCTTCTTTGGAGAAGTGTCTATTCAAATCACTTGCCCAATTTTTGGGTTGTTTGTCTTTTTATTTTTGTGGTATTGTATTCCTTTATATATGCTGTATATTAGGCCTCTATAAGTTATATGGTTACCAAATATTTTCTCCCATTGAGTAGGCTGCCTTTTTACTTTTTGAGAAATTCCTTTGAGGCACAAGGTTTTCAATTTTGAGGAGGTCCCATTTATCTATTTTTTCTTTCCTTGCTTTGGTTGTAAAGTTCGCTAAACCATTTCCTAATACAAGATCCTGTAGATGCTTCCCTACATTTTCTTTCAAGATCTTATGGTCTTGTCTCTTATATTTAGATCTTTGATCCATCTTAAGTTATTTTTTGTAAAAGCTGTGAGATGGTGTTCCTCTCTCATTCTATGGATATGGATGTCCAGTTCTCCATGCACCATTCATTGAAGATCCCATTCTCTCCTACTTGAATGGGCTTAGTAGCCTTTTCAAATATCATTTGACTGTATGTGAGGGTCTATATCAGAACTCTCAGTTAGGTTCTATTGGTCAGTATATCTATCCTTGTGACAGTACCATTCAGTTTTGACCATTGTAGCTTTGTAGTAAATTTTAAACTCAGATACTGTGATTCGTCTAATTTTCTTTTTCAACATATTTTTGCTTCTTTGGTGCCCATTGTCCATCCAAATAAATTTCATAGTTAGCTTTTCCAATTCAATAAAAAATGCTGTGGTAATTTTTATTGTGATTATATTAAATCTGTAAATCAGGATAGAATAGTCATCTTGATGATGTTTAGTCTTCCTATTCATTGACAGATAATATTCTTCCATTTATTTAGGTTTTCTTTGATTTCCTTTAACAGTGTAGTTTTCTGTGTACAAGTCATTTACATATTTAATTACATTTATTCCTAGGTATTTGATTTGTTTAGTTGTTAATGTAAATGTGAAATTTTCTAGATTTCCTCCTCAGATTGCTCATTATCAGTGTACAGAAGTGCTACTGATTTTTGCACATTGATCTTATAACCTGCCAATTTATCAAATCATTTATAATTTCTAGAAGATTTGTTTTAGATTTCTCACAGCTTTCTATGTATAGGATTATGTCATCTGCAAATAGTGAAATTTACACTACTTCCTTTAAAATTTGGATGACTTTTATATATTTTTCTTGTCTAAATGCTCAACCAAGTATTTCTAACACAATGTTAAATAAGAGCAGGGAAAGTGGGCATCCTTGTCTTGTATCTGAACTTAAAGGGAAAGCATTTGGGATTTCGTTATTGAATACTATGTTACTTTTTGGTTTTTCAAACATATTTTTTATCATGTTGAGGAAGTTTCCTTCCATTCCTATATTTTGAAGTGGTTTTTATCAAGAAAGGGTGCCATATTTTGTCAAATGCTTTTTCTGCATCTTTGGAGATGATAATGTGTTTTATTTCTTTCAATCTGTTTATGTGGTGTATTACATTGATTTTTTTTTATATTCAACCATTGCTGCTTACCAGGGATGAAACCCATTTGTTCATAGTGTATAATTCCTTTGATTTGTTTTTGAATATGATTAGCAAGTATTTTGCTGAGGATTTTAGCATCTAGATTCATTAGAGGATTTGGTCTATAGTTTTCCTTTCTTGTGGCATCTTTGTTTGACTTTGATATTAAGGTGATGCTGGCATCATAGAATGACTTAGGCAATATTCTCTTAAATTCCATATTTTGGAAGAGTTGAAGCAGGAATGGTTTTAGTTCTTTCCAGAATACTTGGCAGAATTTACCTGTGAAGCCATCTTGTCCTGGGCTCTTCTTATTTGGGAGGTTTTTGATGACTGATTCTATCTCGCTCTTTGTGATTGGTCTGTTGGGTTCAGTATTTTCTTCTTTCATCAATGTAGGCTGCTTGTGTGTTTTTAGGATTTTTTTCATTTCCTCTAAATTATCTATTTTGTTGGCATTTAATTTTTCAAAGTATCTTCTTATGATACTCTATTTTTATGGGGTTATTGATGATATACCCTTCCTCATTTCTTATTTTATTGATTTGCATCTTCTTTCTTTTGTTCTTTCTTAGTCTAGCTAAGGGTTTTTCAATTTTATTAAACTTCTCAAGGAATTGGCTTTGTCTTTGTTTACTTTTCTAGTGCATTCTTATTTTCAATTTCATTTAGTTCTGCTTTAATATTTGTTATTTCCTTCTTTCTTCTTGCTTTGTGGTTAGTTTGTTGTTCTTTTTCTAATTCTTCCAGGTGTGCTGTTCAGTCTTTATTTTAGATATTTCTTCTTTTTTAATTTAGGCATTTATGGCTATGAATTTCCCTCTCAGCCCTGCTTTTGCTGCATCTTGTAGGTTTTGATATTTTTTGTTGTCATTTTCATTTGTTTCAAGATAGTTTTTATTTCTTTTGTAATTTCCTCCTTGACCCACATAAAGAGTATGTTAACTTCCATGTCTTTGTGCCTAATCTCTTTTTCTGCCCCTTACTGATATCCAGCTTCATTCCCTTGTGGTCAGAGAAATTACTTTGCATAATTTCAATCTTTCTGAATTTATTGAGATTTGTTCTGTGGCCTAGCATGCAGTCTATCCTGGAGAATGATCCATGTGCCCTTCAGAAAGATGTATTTACTGCTCAATTTGGGTGTAGTTTATTTTTATGGCTAATAGGTCCAGATTCTCTTAATGTATTGTTCAAGGTCTCTGTTTCTTTTCTGATCCTCTGTCAAGATGTTCTGTCTAATGGTGATAATGTTGTATTAAAGTCCCCCACTATAATTGTAGAGATATCTATTTCTCCACTAAGATTTTCTTGTGTTTGCCTCAGGTATTTTGAAGTGACCTGATTAGGTGCATAAATCTTTATAATTGTTTTTTTCTTCTTGGGAGATTACCACTTTTATTAATATATATAGTGTCTTTCTTTGTCTCTTACAATGTTTTTTCATTTAAAGTCCATTTTGTCTGATATGAGTAGAGCTACTCCAGCTCTTTTCTGACTGTTTTCATATAAAATTGTTTTCCAAACTTTCACTTTTAGCTTCCTTGCATCCTTGGGTCTAAGGTAAGTTTCTGGTAGATTGCATATAGATGATCATGTTTCCTTTTTCATTATTCCAATCAGTGTCTCTTGATTGGAGAGTTTGATCCTTTAACATTCAATGTTATTTCTATCAAGGAATTACTTACGTTAGCCATATTTCCTTTAGGTTTATATATGCCATATGTTGTTTTTATTTATTTACTTTTTACCTTTCTAGTTGTTCTTACACTCTCCTCCAACTCTCTCTCCTGATTTTTCCATTCAATCTGCAGAATTCTTTTTATTATTTCTTGAAAGGCAGGTTTCTTATTGACACACTCTCTTAATTTCTGTTTGCCTGTGAATACTTTGAACTCTACATCATTTTTGAATGTCAGCTTTACTGGCTAGAGAATTCTTTTTTTTTTAATTTTTTTTTATTTTAAAGATTTTATTTATTTATTCATTTATCCCCCCCCCTTGCTTCTTGTGCTCACTGGGTCAGCTAACCACGCCATGCGGGCGGGCTTGCCTTCACCAGGAGGCCCCGGGAACCGAACCCGGGGCCTCCCATATGGTAAACGGGAGCCCTACTGATTGAGCCACAGCCGCTTCCCTAGAGAATTCTTGACTGGAAGTTTTTTTTCTTTTAGCACCTTCACTATGTCATACCACTGCTTTCTTGCCTCCATGATTTCATATGAGAAATCAGCACTTAATCTTATCAAGGTTCCCATGTATGTGGTTGATCTCTTTCCTCTTGCTGCTCTCAGTATTCTCTCTTTGTCTTGCACATTGGGTAATTTGATAAGTATATGTCTAGAAGTAGGTGTGTTAGTGTTTATACTGTTTGAGGTGTCTGTGCTTTCTGGACTAGTACATAAATGTCCCTCAATAGAGGAAATTTTCAGCCATTATTTCCTCCAGTACTCCTCCTGCCCCCTTTCCCTCCCTTCTCCTTCTGTGATGCCTATAATACATATGCTTATGCATTTCATGTTGTCTTTCAAATTCCTAAATCCCTGTTGGATTTTCTCTATCTTTTCTTTCTCTGTTCTATCTGTCTGATTTCAGCTGTACTTGTCTTCTGCATCACTGATTCTTTCCTCTGCATGTTCAAATCTGCTGCCATGTGCTTCCTGTGCATTTTTGACTTTTTGCATTGTTCCATTCAGCACCATCAGGTGTGCTTTCTTTTTATGTTTGCTTATGATTTCTTCAGTATGTTCCCCTAGTGTCTTCTTAATATCCTTTATCTCTTCCTTCACTTCATTAAGTTGGTTCTTGATATTTGTTTGGACATCATTGATTATTTGTTCCACATTTTGCTTCTCCTCCTTTTTTTCTAGTTTGTTAAATTTGACCATATGTTCCTTTTTTTTTTTTTTTTTTTTTGGTATGTCTTGTAATGTTTTTTCATGTCTGGGCATCTGTTTATCTTGATGGGCTTATTTGGTTGGTTAGCTTCTCTTTCTATTCTAGGGTTATATTTTGTTTCTTTTTGTGTGATAAGGTTAATTTCTGGCACTTGGTTCCTCTTATTCCATATCCTTATGGTTATCTGTGTTCCCCTGGGAAAAAATATTAGGACCAGAGAAACAGGAAGAGATAAGAAGAGAAAAAGAGTAATGGTAATATAATACTAAATAATTTAGAAGAGGATTTGCACAAGAGCTAGGAAACTAAGTAATATGAATGAAAAATCATAAGAAAATGAAGGAATAAGAATAAAAAGATGTGCAATAGAAAAGATAAAACAAGAGACAAAATAGAGGGGAAAATAGAATGAATTAAAAAGCAGGACAAATGAGTAGAAAAAATACAACAAGAAACAAAATAGAGAGAGAAAAAAATAGAATGAACTAAAAGATCAGACAGATGAGAAGAGAATAGAAGGAAAGAAGGAAAAAAAGGAGAATGAGATAAAATAAAAATTTAGAACAAACAAGAAGTGATGGAATGGAAGAAAAGCAACAGAAGACATAAAAATGAAGGAATATAGAGAAATAACATAGGTGAAAAAAAAGTAAAAGAAGAAGAGGAAACAAAGAAAGGGAAAACAACCAACAAAAACCAAAATAGCAACAAAGAAGCAACCCAGAAAAAACAGCCTTCCCTCTTAGGCCCCTAGAGATCTTCTAAGGCTGCTGGTGCCCATTAATTAATCACGCTGCATCCTGCCCTCTGCAGGTGATGTATCCTGTTTTAGAAAATAAAATAAAGGAAAAAGAATAAAAAATTCAAAAGCCACAAAGCAAAACAGTGGAAACTTATCTGTAAGTTCCCTATTATAAGATGCCAGCTGCATGCCTTAGCTATTCCTGCATCCCTTCTCTTAGGCAGTATCAGGATTTGAACCAGCAACCTTCTACATGCAAGGCAGGAATTCGCCCACTGCACTACAGCAGCTATATAGACTAAATAGGCTTTTGAAAGCTAATTGGGCTATTCCTGCCCTGTTTCCCTTTCACAAGATGGACTTTTAATAGTTTTCAGTAGCTGGTCTGGTTATTTGCCTGTCTCTGCCCCCTCCCTGATCAAGTTCCTCTCTCCCAGGGCAGATGGATGTGACAGACTGCCTGAGCAGATTCCCCTCTCCTCTCACCATGCAACCACCTCAGTGCTGGCTGGTATCCTCCCTGAGATTCAAAGGGGGCTCATGTGTCTAAACCCATGGAAAGGAAACCATTCTCTACCCTAAGCCAGTCCTGTCTTCCTCCCATGAAATACTCCCTCCCACTCAGCTCACTGGTGAGAGCCAGGTGGTCCACAGAGGCTATTTGCTTAGCCAGCCACTGTTTCCCACCAGAGGGGTGATCAACTCATGGTTTTACCTTGCACTCTTTATCTCTTTGTCCAGCTCCTTCCAGATCAATGCCCTGAAGCCTCCTGCTCTGGGGATCCCCAAAATAACTCACTCATGTGGGATTTTTGTCCCTTCTCTCCTTTTTTTTCTTGAAAAAGCTGGGCAATGCCTACTTACAATGATGTCATTTTCCTGGAAACTCCAGCCTTTCACTTTCAATCTATTGGTATCCTTGTGTCTAAGGTGAGTCTCTTGCTGACAACACATAGATGGCTCCATATATTCTATCCATTCCATCAGTCTGTGTTTTTTTATTGAGTTTTACCATTCAATGTTATTACTATAAAGGCAGTTCTTATGTCATCTATTTTGACCTGTGGGTTTTGTCAGTCATTTTATTTTCACCACCCTTTTAATACTTTTAGTTGCTTTTACTGATAAAATGTTCATTTCTAGACTCTTTTACAAGCATCTCTCTCAGTATCTTCAAAACGTCATACCACTGTCTTCTTGCCTACATGGTTATTGATGAAAAATCCACACTTAATCTTATTGGGTAAGCCTTGTAGCTTATGCACTGTTTTTCTCTTACTGCTCTCAGAATTCTCTCTTTGACATTCTGATTTGTAAGTGTCTTGGAGTTGGTCTATTTGGATTTATTCAAATGGGAATATGTTGTGCTTGGACATGGATATCTATATCTTTCAATAGAATTGTTAAATTTTCTACCACTATTTCTTCTTATATTTCTTCTGCCCCTTTCTCCTTATCCTCTCCTTCTGGGACAGACATAATACTTATGTTTGCACATCTCTTGCTCTCATTTTGTTACTTGAGACCATGTTCAATTTTTTCTTCATCTGTCCTTTTGTATGTTCACTCTCATAGCCCATGTCTTCAAGCATATTGAACTTTTCTTCTGCCTCTTCCAATCTGCTGTTATGTGCCTCCAGTATATATTTTTTAAAGATTTATTCATTTATTTCCCCCCTCCCTGAGATGGCTCCCTCATTTCTCTGCTTATTGTTTTATACTTGTGTCTGCTCATCTTCTTTAGGAGGGACCTGAAAGTGAATCTGGGACTTCCCATGTGGGAGATGGGCACCCAATTGCTTGACCCACATCTGCTCCCTGCTTGTTGTTTCCCCTCATTGTGTTGGCTCATTGCATCATCTTGTTGCATCAGCTCATATTCTTTAGGAGGCTCTGGGAACTGAGCCCAGGTCTTCCCATGTGGGAGGCAGGTACCCAACTGTTTGAGCCACACTCATTTACACTAGCATATGTTTTATTTAGTTTTTTGTGCCTTTCATTCCATATGATCTGCTATTTTTATATGTATGCTTCTTTCATTCCCATAAGATTTGTTATTTTTATATGTATGTTTTCAAATTCTTCTCTGTGCTCTCCCAGTGTCTTCTTCATATCTTTAACTTATTAAACCATCTCATTGCATTTATTAAGATTTGTTTGAACAACTATGAGTAGTTGTCTCACCTCCTATATGTCATCTGGAACCTTATCTTTTTTCTTTGACTGGGCCATGTCTTCCTATTTCTTGGTATGTATTGAAACTTTTTGTTGGTGTCTTGGTGTCTGGATAACTGGGTGTATTTATTCTTGGTGCAGATCCTCTCTTAAGTTTGGGCCTTCCTTGCCCTTTCTTCCTTACTGGTTGTGTAGTAAGGAACCAAAACAGCCTATTCAACAAATTATGCTGAGAGAACTGGATATTCATGTCCAAAAGAAACATGACTCCTATCTCATACCATACATAAAATTAGCTCAAAATGGAGAGATGGGGCAAACAAGTGCCTGATTAAGGTGTTTAGTCATGTCATCCTACAGGGCAGTTACCAATCTAAACAGAGCTATCTAAAGCATATGTTTTGGGGCTCAGGAGACCACAAGAACATCCTGTAACATCCTTGAAAGAATGGACAGAGGAGAATGCCCATCTGCATTGAAGATTTGTGATTATAACACTCCACACTGTGGAGTTGGTAAGCTGTGGGGGCTGAAGCTGCCCACATTACTCCTGGAACTGATGAAGCTTCTCCCATCTTCCTCCTCTGCCAGGATGGGGACATGCTGCAGCTGTGTATAGTAATCCAGTCCATGAAGGGCAAGAGAGTCTGTTTTGCCCAGAAAGACTGGTGAATCTTCACACCCCTTCCTATCCTCCTATGCTGAGAGTGGGGATGGAGTTCCAGGTGTCATCAGCAATCTCTGGCATATGTTTACAAAATGACCACAATAGCCCAGGTAGACTGATCTAGCAATAGCCCCTCTCTTCCACTGCCAGGGGTGGGGATAGACCCACAAGCATGCCCTAAAATCTAAATGGTTTGGGCAATTGCCCTGAGTGGCTTGGAAGTTCTATTCTTTCTGTCCTTTAGGGTGTAGGGATGGAACTACAGGCATGCAACAGTTCAGTCCATATCAGCCAAAGGTACCTGCTATTCTCTGGTGAAGCAGAGGAAATACCAGTCCCCTCCTATCCTATTGATGGGTGGTGATGGATCAAGAAGCACCCAACAGTTCAGTCCCTTTAGGCCAAAAATACCTGCCATTGCCTGGAGAGGCTGGGGAAACAACAGCCCCCTCCTATCCTATTAGGGGATGGTGGTACATCTACAGGCACAAACTGTTCCATTCATGAAGGCCAAAATTTCCTTCCATGCCTGCAAAGGCTGAGGAAACACCAGTTCACTCCTATTCTTTTGGAGGGTTGGGATGGATCCACAGGTACACAACAGTAGAGTCTGTATGTCCAAAATAGCCTGCTGTTGCCCAGAAAGTCTGAGGAAACACAGCTTCCCTCCTATCCTACTTGGGGGTGGGGATGGTGTTACAGGTATCTGATTATTCAGTTTGTGTGGACAGAAATCACCTGTAGTTACCTAGGGAGGCTGGGGAAATACCACTCACTCTTGTCCAATTAGGGGTGAGCCACAGGTACCCAGTGGTTGAGATATTGTAGGCCAAAAGTATCTGCAGTTGCCCTGAGAGGTTGAGGAACTCCAGCCCCCTCCAATCATATGTGGTGTGGGGATTGAGTTCCAGGTGCTCAACAAACCAGTTTGTGTATGCTGAATGGACCTAGAGTTACCCAGAGAGGCTGAAGAAACACAGCTCCCCTCCTATCCTATTGGGGTTGGTGATGGAGCCCCAGGTGTCTGACTATCTAGGCTGTGCCACATGAAGGTGACTGCAGTTGCTTGGAGAGGCTGGTGCAGGTCCATGCAGCTTCTTCTCTGCCAGACTTGGGGCTGCAGCCTATGCTAGCTAGGGTTGAAATTTGATCTGTGTGGAAAGAAGCTGGGCTCTGCCATCTCTATGATTTTAAATAGCCCCACTTCCCCTCATGCCAGGGACAGAGTTAAAATGGTGGCTACCAGGCTCTTTGTAACTTGGACAGTTTCAAACATTAGCTGTTATTAGGATTATACTTTAGCCAGCCAAATTTATTAAGCAGTAGCTAAAGTTGGTGCCCAACCCTCTCCTAATTTGGGAAATGAAGCTACCAACTCCAGCCACAGAATAGCTCCTGAGGTGAATTGTGACACCGGTAGAAGATGGGCACTGGCCTCCACAGTGTGGAGTGCTGTAATATCAAATCTTCAGTGCAGATGGGCATTTACCTCCTTCCATTCTTTCACAGATGTTACAGGATGCTCTTGTGGTCTCCTGAGTCTCCAAACATATGCTTTTTTAAAAATTATAAATGAAAAAAAAATTTTAAATATACTTAGATTACATAAATGTTACACAAAAAATATAGGGATTCCCATATGCCCCACCTCCCACACCTCCCACAACCTCCCACATAAGCATCCTTCATTAGTGTGGCATATCACCTGCAATGGATAAACACACCCTGGGGCTTTGCCATTAAGCATGGACCATAGTTCACATTGTAGATCACACACAATTCTGCATGTTATATGATGATATAAAATGGCCTATATCTGCCATTGCAATGTCACTCAGGACAATTTCAAAGCCCAAAAAACCCCTGTATTACAACTGCTCTTCCCTCTCCCTGCCCCCAGAGCATCAAGTGGTCACTGGCTCCACATCAATGTTATAATTTCTTCCATTGCTTGAATCACAATATGTCTATAATAGAATACCAATAAGTCCACTCTAGTCCATAGCTCTTCCCCCAGTCCTGAGGAGTCTGGGATTGTGATGTCCACTCCACCTCCAATTGAGAGGGTGCTTATATCCCATGGATAAGATGGATGGGACTATCCTGCCTGCAGCTGCAGTCTATCTCTATTCCCTGGGATGGCCATTGTCGATCATCATCTCCCTGTCAGGTGTCTTGGGTGAGTCCATTGAGCTGTAGAGTAGGATTTGCTGCTCCCCCAAGATTCTGGGGCCAGCTGGCACATGGAGAGCCCAAAGACTCCAGTCTATACACCTACAAACTCCAGTACCAAGTATAGATTTGAATAGAAAGGACAGATGGACCATGTGCAGGGAAGACATATTTGAGTCCAACTCTGTCATTCTCAGGAGCACTAACTCCAAAGTAGGGCCCACTGGCAATGCCCCGAACTCTGGAGCTATCTGCCATGACATAGGATCTGGGTGTCTCCAGAGCCCTCAGGGCCTCCTTTATTTGGGGTGATGTCCACTTTGGAAGTCTATGAGATCCTACTGAGATGTGTGTAAGCATTACCTCTGGGATGACCTCCCAACTCACTTTGAAGTCTCTTAGTCATATGAACTCATTTGTCTCTGCTGGTCTCCTAAGCCCCCAAAATATGCTTTAGATAGCTCTGTTTAGATTGCTAACTGCCCTGTACAATGAGCTGTCTGTTCAAACATCTTACTTAGCCACTTGTTGCCCCCATCTCTCCATTTTGAACTAATTTTGTATATGGTATGAGGGCTCATATTTCTTTCTTTTGGACATGAATATCCAGTTCTCCCACCACAATTTGTTAAATAGGCTGTTTTGGCTCAGCTTTGAGGACTTCACAGCTTTGTTAAAAATCACTTAAGTATAGATGTGAGTGTCTATTTCTGTATTCTTGATATGGTCCCATTGCTCAATCTGTCCATGTCTGCCAGTACCTAGCTGTTTTTCCTCTGTAGCTAAATAATAAAAGAGAAGATGCAAATAAATCAGAAATGATGGGGGAACATTACCATGGACGCTGTAGAGATAAGAGAAATGATGAGAGGATACTATGATAAACTTTATGCCAAAGTACCAAACAATGTAGATGAGATGCACAAATTCCTAGAAACACATGAACCACCTACAGTGACCCTAGAAGAAATAGAAGACTTCAACAACCAATCACAAGTGAAGAGATTGAAACAGCCATAAAAAACCTCCTGAAGAGGAACAAATGTGGTTCAAGCAGTTGAGTGCCAACTTCCCACATACAAGACCCCAGGTTCAATCTCTGGCCCCAGTACCTCAAAAAAAACTTCTCCCAAAGATGAAATCCCTGGACCAGATGGCTTCACAGGTGAATTCTACCATTCATTCAAAGACAATATAATACCAATCTTGATCATGCTTTTCTAAAAAATTGAACAGGAAAGAAAGCTACCAAACACATTCTCTGAAGCCAACCCCTCCCTAATACAAAAGCCAGATAAACATACTACAAAAAAGAAAATTACAGACCAATATCTCTAATGAATATAGATGTAAAAATCCTCAACAAAATACCTGAAAACAGAATCCAAAATCACATTAAAAGAATTATACACCACAATCAAGTAGGTTTTATCCCAGTTATACAAGGTGGTTCAATACAAGAAAATGACTTAGTATAATAAACCACATAGATAAATTGAAGATGAAAAATCACATGATCCTCTGATTGCTGCAGAAAAAGCATTTGACAAAACACAGCATCATTTCTTGTTAAAAATACTCCAAAAGATTGGAATAGAAGGAAGCTTAATCAGTATGTTAAAATAAATATAGGAAAAACCTATATATAGCTTTTTACTCAGTGTCAGTCTCTGAAAGCTCAGGAATAAGGCAAGGATGTGCACTGTCATCATTGCTATTGAATATTGTGCTAGAAGTTCTAGCTAGAGCAAAAGACTAGATAAAGAAATAAAAGTCACCCAGATAGGAGAGGAAGAAGTAAACTTGCACTATTTGTTGATGATATGTCCTATATCTAGAAAATCCTGGAAAATCCACAACAAGGCTACTAGAAGTAATAGGTGAATTCTGAAGTGTTGGGATACAAGATTAATATGCAAAAATAAGTAGCATTTCTATATGCTACTGATGTGCAATCTGAGGAGGAAATCAGAAAAAGAATTCTATTATAAAATGCTAAAGCAATCAAATGTTTAGAAATAAACTTAACCAAGCACATAAGACACCTGTATTCAGAAAATTACAAAACATTGCTAAAATAATCAAAAGAAGACTTAAATGAAAGGGAGGACATTTCATGTTCATGGATTGGAAGAATAAATATCATTAAGAGGTCAATTCTACCTAAAGTGATTTATAGATTCAACTCAATCACAATAAAAATCCCAACAGCTATTTATGCACTGAGAAAAGACAGTTACCAAAATAATTTGGAGGGAGTCCCTGAATAGCCAAATATGTTTTTATAAAGGAAGAATAAATTTGGAGGACTCTTACTTCCTGATTTTAAAGCATATTACTCAGCTAAGGGGTAAAAGCAGCATAGTATTGGAATAAAGACAGATTGACCAATGGAACCAATTTGAGAAATCAGAAATAGACCATCACATCTACAGTCAAGTTATTTTTGACAAGGTTGTTAAGCTCAGCCAGCTAGGCCGGAACTCTCTTCAATAAGTGGGGCTGAGAGAACTCGATAGCCATATCCAAAAATAAAAGAATAAGGAGCCCTGTCTCACACATTCAAAAATAATTAACTCTAAGTGGATCAAGGGCCAAAATATAAAATCAACAACCATAAAACTCCTAGAAGAAAATATAGGAAAATCTAGTCAAGATATTTCTTTAGTTTCTTAAACCTTAAACCAAAAGCACAAGCAACAAAAGAAAAAAAAGTAGATAAAAGAGACCTCCTCGGGCAAGATGGTGTTGGTGTAGGAAGGCGCACACTGCAAGCTCCCAGAGCAAGGCGGATTGGGGACGGGGTCCTGCCCGGGGGTCTGTGATGTGCACGCGTGGAGTGAGAAGCTTGGGACATCTATCTGCGCGGATCAGCGGCGTGGACCAAACGGTGGAGATTCGTGAGTTTTGAGGCTGCCGGTGGAGGTTGGCACAGGCGGCTGAGCCCCGCGGTTACGGAAATAAAAAAAAAACGGCCATTTGGAGCCGCGGGCGGGGGCGAAAAAGTTTTATTTTCGGGGGAGCTGGCTGCCTGGCGCCCCTTGGATCTTGTGTGAACAGAGCAAACAAGCTAGTCAGCACCCGGTGAACTGGAGGGGGGATTTTGGTCGGGGAACGCAGCTGATTTCCCTAGCCACCCAGGGATAAGACCCGGGCCGCTGCGGAGCCAGGAGGAAGGGACACTTCCCAAAGAAGGGAGGGTTCGGTTGGAAGACAGGGAAGGGTATTTTATATTTTTAGACATTGATATGGCTGCCTGCACTGCCCCATAGCTTTGGGGAGCAGATAAGCCGACCTGAAGCACCATTAGGCTGAGAGCAGACGCGAATCTGCACTCAAACTGATTTACTGAGCAGCCCGGTGACGCTGGAGCTCGGCGCCAGAAGGGGCGGAATCCGCCGTCTTTAGCACTCTTCACTGACTAACATCAGAGTTTCAGCTAACTGGGGAGTCCGGAAAGTGGAACGTGCTTGATTAATTTCCACGGGCCCAGCTAGGGTCACTTCCGTAAGGGGGTTGGTCTAGAAGAGGAATTATTTTGGGTCCTGCATTTGGCTAAAAAAAAAAAGTGAGGTCACCTCAACAAATGAAAAATAAATTCTTTTTAATTTAGTTTAATAGCTAAAAGCTGCTTCAGGAACTGCATATAGAACCCTGTGAGGAAATTCATTGATAAACACAAGAAGGAAGGAAGGATCCACGTGGACCCTAGGGGAATCATTGACCCCCCTTAGCTCTGTTTGACTGCTTGCCTGTGTGGATCATTGGTTTCTCTCTGTTACTTTCTGGTCTATTGCTATTATTCCCATTTTCCTCCCCCCTTCATTTTTCCTTCTATATATTTTTTAAATAGGTGCGGCCAGCTGGTCCCTTATTTGCTGGGCTTCTTATTCAGTAATTTCCCACTCGCTGTATATATTGATTCTGTATTACAAACTATCGCTTATCCTTCCTGCATGTTTCTGCCTTCTGTTTTCTGTTGTAGCTCTTAGAGACAACATTTTTTCATAGGCCCACAACTTAAGGGTGTCAATTTATATCCAATCTATTTTGTTTCCTTCTTCTTTTTTCTTTTTTTTTTTTTATTAGTATTAACTTTTTCCTTTCAGACCTTTCTCTACTATTTCTCTACCTCCTCATAATTCTAGCCTTCTAAATCACTATATATATATATTCCTCCATTTGTTTTCCCAGTCCATTATAGGAACTCCATTTTTTTTCCTAGTACTCTACACTGCCTACACAAGTTAAGTATTCATTTCATTAAGTCTCATTTTGCCCCTCTTCTAAATTTTATCAACATTTCTATTATCATTCTGCCTTCCTTACATCTTTTGATTCCTCTGGCCCTAACCTTTTTTCTTCAAGGGAACATAGAAAGAAGTAATGAAATAAAATAAGAAGAAAAACTGCCAAAGAGAAAACTTAACTCACACGCAGAACCAACAGCTAAATAAAATTCTAGAGCATAGAGAAAAGCTAATCAACTGAACAAATCCATCAAGATAATATGATGACCAGAGGGCAACAGAAAAATACAAATGACTCTGAAAAACTGGAAAACATGGACCAGTCCAGTGCACAAAATAAAAACCAGGAAGCAATGCAGTACATCGAACAACTGATCAAAGCTATCCAAACAAATATCATGGACCAACTTAAAGAACTGAAGGAAGAGATTAAGGATATAAAGAAGACACTGGAAGAACATACTGAAAAAATAGCTAACACACCTAAAAAGGTAATGGATATGATGGCGAACAAAGACACAAATCAAGAAATGAAAAAGACGCTGGACTCACATGGCAGCAGAATTGAACAGGCAGAGTTAAGAATTAGTGATATGGAAGACAATACAGTTGAAATCAAAGAGATTGTAGAAAAGATAGACAAAAAGATAGAAAAAATCCAGTATGGACTCAGGGAATTAACCGATAATGCAAGACGCACAAACATATGCATTATGGGCATCCCAGAAGTAGAAGAGAAGGGAAAGGGAACAGAAGGAGTATTGAAGGAAGTGATGGCTGAAAACTTCCCAACTCTATTGAGAGAGATGGATGTGCAGATCCAGGAAGCACAGCGCACCCCAAATAGTATACATCCCAACAGGCCAACTCCAAGACATATATTTGTCAAACTGTCCAATGCTCAAGACAAAGAGAAAATACTCAAGGCAGCAAGAGAAAAGAGAACCATCACATACAAGGGAAGCACAATAAGATTAAGTGCTGATTTCTCAGCTGAAACCATGGAGGCAAGAAGACACTGGTATGACATAGTCAAAACACTAAAAGAAAAAAACTTCCACCCACGAATTCTCTACCCAGCAAAATTGGCATTCAAAAATGATGGAGAGTTCAAAATATTCACAGATAAACAGCAATTAAGAGAGTATGTCAAGAAGAAACCAGCACTTCAAGAAATACTAAAGGAATCTCTACAAATTGAAAGGAAAAAACAAAGGAGAGAGAGTTGGAGGAGAGTTTAAA
>JAKSZT010054586.1:4641837-4748018 GCA_026826555.1 Tolypeutes matacus
GCCTCTGGATTGGGGGAAGAACTATGGACTAGAGTGGACTTGATGGTATTCTCTTGCTCACATATGGTGATTCTTGCAATGCAAGAAATTATAACAATGAGGTGGAGCCAGTGGCCACTTGACAGTTTTTGGGTAGGGAGGGGATGAGCAGTTGAAATACAGGGGCTTCTTTGGGAGTTGGAGGTTGTCCTGAGTACTGTTGTGGCAATGGATGTAGGCCATTTTAAATCAGCACACACCACTCAGAACTGAGTGGGAGAGAGTGTGGTCTACAGTGTGAACTGTGGTCTATGGTTGGTGGCAAGGCTCCAGGATGTGTAAGTTCATTGAGGTTGGTGGGCCACACTGTGGGAGATGTTTGCGTGGGATGTGGTGGGAGGTGTGGGAGGTGGGCAACATGGGAATCCCAGTGGGTTCCGTGTAATATTTTAGGTAATCTAAGCAACTCTTAAAATATATGTATATATATATATATAAATAACATTTTTGTAAGCAAATACACATATATGCATATATATTTATATATCATTTTACAAATGTTTGTATGTATTGTGAGAATTTTGATTTTTACCCATAATAAAAAAAAATAATAAAAAAAATTAAAATAAAAATAAAAACCTACAGAAAAAAAAAAGAGACCTCCTCAAAATTAAACACTTTTGCACCTAAAAAGATTTTGTCAACAGGGTGAAAAGTCAGCCAAATCAAAGGGAGAAAATATTTGTCAATCACATATCTGATAAGGGTTTAATATCCATGATATATAAAGAGATATACAATTCAACAATAAAAAGACAAACTGCCCAATTAAAAATCAGGCAAAAGATTTGAAAAGGCAATTATCCAAAGAAGAAGTACAAATGGCAAAGAATCACCTGAAAAATTGTTCAACTTCACTAATGATTAGGGAAATGCACTTTAAAACTACAATGAGATATCATTTCACACCTATTAGACTGGCCCCTATTAAAAATTCAGAAAACTGTAAATATTGGAGGGGATGTGGAGAGACAGGAATATCTATTCATTGTTTTGGGGTATGTGGAATGGTACAGAGTCTGTGGAGAAGTGTTTGGTACATCCTAAGAATGTTGAATATAGACTTGCCATGTGAACCAGCAATACCACTACTTGGTATATACCCAGGAAAGCTGGGTACAATGTCACAAGCAAACATCTGCATACTAATGTTCATAGTGGTGTTATTCACAGCTGCCAAAAGTTTGAAACAATACAGGTGTACATTAACAGATAAATGAATACCCAAATTGTGGTGTAAACACATGATGGAGCTGTAGGAAAAATGAAGTCATGAAGCATACGACCACATGAATGAATCTGGAGGACATTATATTGATTGAAACAAGACAGACACAAAAGACAAATACTGTTTGACTGTACTATTACAAACTAAATATATTATGTAAATACTTGAAATTAATAATTAGAATATAGGTCACCAGAAAATAGAATTAGGGTAGAGAATGGAAAGCTGATGTTTAATCTGTGCAGAAGTGGTTAAAAGGTTTTTATTAATCTTTGGAAATAATGGCAATGGTGACAGCATTTCATAGTGTTTGTGA
This sequence comes from Tolypeutes matacus, assembly GCA_026826555.1. Classification (NCBI taxonomy): domain Eukaryota; kingdom Metazoa; phylum Chordata; class Mammalia; order Cingulata; family Chlamyphoridae; genus Tolypeutes; species Tolypeutes matacus. Next base: position 4,643,421 of record JAKSZT010054586.1, read on the forward strand.
CTAGCAGTGATATTATAAGGGTATGAGAATGGCCAAATGAGAAAATCTAAGGACATGTATATTACTAGAAAGAAAGCTAAAAAGTGTAACGTGGGTCCCTATAACATAGTGAAACCACATGTAAAATACAAATATGGGTGATATTACATATACATATACATATATATATATATATATCTTTTACAAAATACAAATACGGATATACTAGAGAAAAGGAAACAAAAGCAGATATGTACAGAAGGGGAAGCATAGAGAGATTGAGAGGTTATGAGTTTTGTATGGTTGTTTTTTGGTTTTTGGTTTTTCTGTAATGAAAATGCTCTAAACCTGATTGAATTGATGAATGCAAAACTGAATTATATCAAATACCATTGATTGTACACTTTGGATGGATTCATGCTTTATTACTATGTGTCAATAAAATTTGAAAAAATAATGTGAAGATGAATAAATATGAACATTTCTGATTGACATTAATGTAACAAAAATTAAACAGGTTGATGATAAGGAACATGTAGGAAGGCAGTGTTAGTGAAGAGACCACATAGTACTCTCTAGGACATTTTATTATTTCTACCATTCCTTAGATAAAATGAGAAGCTGGTTTTAGAAATTTGTTTTTGTAGGGAAAATTAAATTTAAATACTTGAGTATTAAGAATCATTATGGTTTTCTTACTAAGAATTTGAATTTATATCTGAATAGAAATGAAGGATTTCACTTTTCATCAATTTCCTAATTTTAGTGGATTTTTAAACTCTGAATATAGTTTTGGAAATATTCCTAGGAAAACCTTGTGAGATATATAAACATATATTGATAGATATATATGACAATACATTTCCTTTCATTAAAATATACAGTTGTATAAGGTGTGAGATAAGGGTCCTCTTCTTAATTTTGGATATGGTTATCCAATTCTCTCAGCATCGTTTGTTGAACAGACTGTTCTGGTCCAGCTGTGAGGGTTTGACAACCATGTCAAAAATCACTGTTTTTGTTTTTTTATGATTTTTAAATTATTTTTTATTTTTAAAGAACTTTATATTGTATAAATGCTTCATAAAATAGGGGATACCCTTATGCCCCACTCCTTCCCACTCCCAAACTTTCCCACAATAACATCCTTCATTAGTTGGTACATTTGCTACAATTGGTGAATACATATTGAAGCATTGGTCCCAACCATGGACTTTAGTTTACACCATAGTTTACACTCTGTCCCACACAATTTTGTAGGTTATGACAAAATATATAACAGCCTGTATCCATCATTGCAGTGTCATGCAGGACATTTCCAGTGTCCCAAAAATGCCCCCATATTACAATTATTCTTCCCTCTCCCACTCTTCTGAACTTCTGGTGGCCACTACTTCCTTATCAATGATAAAAGTTCTTCCATTGCTAAAATAACAATAAGTCTATAGTAGAATAATAAGTCTACTTTAATCCATTGTTCATTCCCCAATCTTGAAAATTTTGGGAGGGTGATGCCTCTAATTGAGAGGAGACTTAATTCCAATGGGGCACATGGATGTAACTATCTCACTTGCAGTTGCAGACAATCTGTTCTTTGGGATGAGTGCTGCCCATCATCATCACCTTGTTAGTTGTCCTGAGCCCAATGAACTTGATTGTAGGTTTTACAACTGTGCTGAGATTCAGGGATCAATTGTACATGGTTAGACCAAAGATTTAAGTCTCTTGGACTTATATTTATCAAGTATGTTGTTAATTATAGGTTCAAATAGAAGGGGCAAAAGAGCCATATGTAGGGAAACTATAAATGAGAATCTCTGTTACACGGGGGGGCATAAATTCAAAATAATGCCCATTGAAAGGTTTCCAAATTCCTGAGCTGTGTGCCCTGCTTATAGTGTCAGTATGTCTCTAGATCCTATAGGAGCCCCACTATTTGAGGAACTGTTTACTGTGGCAATCAATGGGCTTCTGCTGAGATGTGCATGAGCATAACCTCTGGAATGACCTCCGAACTTACTTTGAAATCTCTTAGTCATAAAAACTCATTTGTATTTATCATTTCACCCTTATCATCAAGGTCATTTTTTCTAGATGCATTGCTAGTTGTTGCTTGGTAATAATCTCTCAGTGCCAAGGGTGGCACATCCCCAGGAGTCATGTCCATCACTGGGGTAAGGTTGTGCATTTATATGCTGGGGTTTGCTTAGAGATATACTGTATTTGAGCAGCAAGAAGGCTTTCAAGAGGTTTCTCAGGGAATATATAATACTAGGCTAAGTTTCAGTTTCACAAGAAAAGGTTCATAACTATAACCCTCAATATCAAAGGCCTGGTATAATGGTCTGTCCTCCCTCACTAGGCACTGCTCTTGTACTCAGGGGTTTCTTACTGTCCTATTAGAGAATGAAAAATAGCTCCCCAGGATGGGCATTCAACATTCTTTCCATTATTGTGTGAACCTCCAGCAACCATGACAATGCCCCATGAACTCTTGAACATATTCATATGCCTTAGAGGCATGCCCAAGATGAACACCTACACATGTATCCCTCCTTCACCAACAGCTCACACTAATGATCCTCCCTTTCCCCAGCTGTGACCCCTCTGTGATCCACAGACTCCAAAAATGAAGTCAACAAAATAACCAAATAAAATGAATAAGCAAATTAAATAACAATGATAGCTTTAAAAAATAAAATAGAACAAATTTAAAAATAATTTGTAATTTTTATACATTGTGTCTTTTATCACAGAAAGAGTTGATGTCTGAATGTACAGTGATATTTTCTTCCATATATTCCCCCAGTGTCTTATTTTTTCCATTTCATCTTAAAAGAAGCTTTACGTTACAGAAAAGTCACATAGATTATATAGGGGATTTCCATATAACCAACAATGTCCCCTTTTACCCCTCTCCCCTGTTAATAGTATTTTACACATGGATGGTACATTTGTTAAAATTGATGTACAAATTTTGAAACATTTCTTATATCCATGGCCAAAGGCTTATATTATGATTTATTGTAACACAGGAGGGTTAACATTGGGAAGGCTGGCCAAATACATTTTTTTTTAAATTTTATTTTGCACATTTAATCATTGAAAATATAAACAATTAAAAAACAAAAAGTAAACACAGATAAAAAATATATACATTTCTCAATTAAATGTACTGGATACATATAAATTTTTTTTTTGAATCAAACAATATGTTACACAATATATTTGGTTCATAGTAATGCATTTATACAATATTTGTCCTTTTGTGTCTGGCTTGTTTCTCTCAACATAATGTCCTCCAGGTTCATCCATGTTGTCATATGCTTTACAAGTTCATTTCTTCTTACAGCTGCATAATACTCCCTTGTGGGAACAGACCACAGTTTGTTTATCAATTCATTTGTTGATGGACACCTGGGTTATTTCCAACTTTTGGCAATGTTGAATAATGTTGCTATGAACATCAGTGTGCAGATGTCTATTCATGTCACTGCTCTCAGTTCTTCTGGGTATATACCCAGTAGTAGTATTGCCAGGTCACATGGCAAGTCTATAGTCAACTTCTCTAGGAACTGCCAAACAGTTCTTCATAGTGACTGTACCATTCTGCATTTGCACCAACAGTGAAGAAGTGTTCATATCCCTCCACATCCTCTCCAACATTTGTAGTTCTCTGTCTTTTTAATAGTGGCCATTCTGATAGGTGTGAAATGATATCTCATTGTAGTTTTGATTTGCATTTCCCTAATCATGAGTCATGTTGAGCATTTCTTTATGTGTGTGTGTGTTTTTTTTTTTTTTTTTTTTTGCCATTTGTATTTCTTCTTTGGAGAAATGTCTATTCAAGTGTTTTGCCCATTTTTTATTTGGGTCATTTGTCTTTTTATTGTTGAATTGTAACATCTCTTTATATATCCTGGATATTAAACCCTTATCAGATATGTGATTTCCAAATATTTTTTCCCATTGAGTTGGCTGCCTTTTCACCCTTTTGACAAAGTCCTCTGAGGTTCAAAAGTCCCATTTATCTATTTTTTCTTTTGTTGCATGTGCTTTGGGTGTAAGGGCCAAGAAACCACCACCAACTACAAGTCTTGAAAATGTTTCCCTGCATTTTCTTCTAGTAGTTTTATGGTCCTGGCTTTATATTAAGATCTTTGATCCATTTTGAGTTGATTCTTGTATAGGGGGTGATATAGGGGTCCTCTTTCATTCTTTTGGTTATAGATATCTAGTTCTCCTAACACCATTTGTTGAAGAGACTTTTTTTTCCTGTAAACATGACCTTAGTAGTTTTCTGAAAAACCAGTTCACTGTATAGGTGAGGGCTTATTTCTGGGTTCTCAATTCTATTCCACAGATTGATGTGGCTATGTTTATGCCAGTACCATGCTGTTTTGACCACTGTAGCTTTGTAATATGTTTCAAGATCAGACAGTGAAATTCTTCCCACATTGCTCTTTTTTTTTAGAATGCTTTTGGCTATTTGGGTGCACTTACCCTTTCAGATGAATTTGGTATTGCCTTCTCTAATTCTGTAAAGTAAGGTGTTGGGATTTTGATTGGTATTGCATTGAATCTATGTATCAGTTTGGGTAAGATTGACATGTTCACAATATTTATTCTTCCAATGCATGAACACGGAATGTGTTTCTATTTCTTTAGGTATTTTAAAATTTCTTTTAGCATTTTTTTGTAGTTTTCTGTATATGGATCCTGTACTTCTTTGGTTAAATTAACTCCTAGGTATTTGAGTCTTTTTGTTGCTATTGAAAATTGAATTGTTCCCCTGATTTCCTCCTCAGGTAGTTCAGTACTAGTGTACAAAAACATTACTGATTTTTGAATGTGGATCTTGTATCCTGCCACTTTGCTGAACTCATTTATTAGTTCAAGTAGCTTTGTTGTGGACACTTCAGGATTTTCTAAGTACAGGATCATGTCTTCCACAAACAGTGAGATTTTTACTTCCTCTTTGCCTATTTGGATGCCTTTAATTTTTTTTCTTGTCTAATTGCCAATAGCTAGAATTTCTAGTACAATGTTGAATAACAATGGAGACAGTGGGCATTCTTGTCTTGTTTCCGATCTTAAGGGAAAGCTTTCAACCTTTCCCCATTGAGTATGTTGTTGGCTGTGGGATTTTCATATATGCCTTTTATCATATTGAGGTATTTTCCTTTTATTCCTATCTTTTGAAGTGTTTTTATCAAAAAAGGATGTTGGATTTTGTCGAATGCCTTTTCTGCATCTATTGAGATGGTTATGTGTTTTTTTTTCCCTACAATTTGTTAATGTGGTGTATTGCATTGATTGATTTTCTTATGTTGAACCAGCCTTGCATACCAGGAATAAATCAAATTTGTTCATGATGTATAATTCTTATGATACGCTGTTGGATTCAATTTGCAAGTATTTTGTTGAGAATTTTTGCATCTATGTTCATTTAGAGTGATTGGTCTATAATTTTCTTTTTTTCTGGAAACTTTGTGTGACTTTGGTATTAGGTTGATGTTGGCTTCATAAAATATGTTGGGTAATTTTCTCTCCTCTTCAGTTTTTTGGGAGAGTTTAAACAGGATTGGTGTTAATTCTTTTCAAAATGCTTGATAGAAGTCATGTTTGAAGCCATCTGGTCCTGGGCTTTTCTTTGCTGGGAGATTTATGATGATGAATTCAATCTCCTTAAATGGGATTGGTTTGTTAAGTTCTTGTATTTCTTTTAGCATCAGTCTAGGAGTATCTTTTTTTCCAACCTTTTACTTTCTGTTGCTTTGTACCCTGGGTCTAAGGTAAGTTTCTTTAAGCAGCATATGGATGGCTCATATGTTTTTATCCATTCTATCAGCCTGTTTCTTTTTTTTTTGTGCACAATTATCTGTGTTATTGGAAAGCATGTCTACACTGCATTGAATACCAACACAGTCATGACCAAGAAACCCACTTCCTGTCCCAGCAGGCATTGGGTCCAGTGTATGACTTGGGATGGATTTTGATTTTTCACAGTGAGGGGGAAAAAGGAAAGGACAGGAAAGAAGAAGGTATTATTTCTAACTTTTTTCTGGGAATTTGAATGATGAAGCTGAAGGCCCTTCCTCCATCAGCTGATTTTTGAATATGAACCTGGACTGGTAAACCAGCAGGATTTGGGGAACACAAGAGCACACTGTTTAAAACAACATTCACACATTTACTGCCAAAAAAAAAAAAGGAGGAACAGGCTGTGCTTCTGACTGGTCATTTACTTTTCCTGTTTTATGAACTCTTACAGGTTTACAGGACATCAGAATTGTACAAGCCCAATCACGAAAGTTCATCTGCTCAGCATGAACACTTTTTGTTTAGGAAAAATAATTCAATGGCTCTTCAGGAAGAGATGGGCTGAGTTGGATGATGCTAAACTGGAGCTTATTTATTTTGAAATTTTCTATGACTCCACAAAAATATGTGGTATGTCATGAAGATGGGGAATATCTTCTTTTAAACCAAGTCTTTATATCTAGCTGCTTCCTTAAAATCAGTATTGGAAAAATTTATTTTTCCCTTCTCATATCTTTCTTCTGAGGCAGAAAATAAGTGTTGTAAGATGGCCAGGTTCTATAAACACTTGAGCCTCTGCCATCATATTAGAAATAAGCCTCCTCACCACCAAGGGCTGAGATCTCCATATTCCAGAAAAATGGCTACAATGTGAGGGCTTTTTGTCTCATGGAAGTGAGAAGTCCATTCCCTTGGCTCTGGCTCCCTGTCATCTGAGGCACACAAAGGAGGCAGTGAGGAGCAAGTCCTTGAGTCAAATTGCTGCTGAAGATGGTGGTAAAGGAGGCCCAGAGGTTCTCTGGTGACCTTGTTGTGAGAAACAAAATGGCTTCACCAAAGGATAGACACTTCCTGTTTATGCCTTTGAAAGGATTTATCTGGACCAGCCAAAGGCTCGTAACATTTTACCCAAGTTTAGATTTTCTACTTGATTATTCACAGAACTTCAAAAAAAAAAAATAGACACAAACTAGACTGGAATGTTTACATTTCAATAGATCAGAAATTGCAAAATGCTTATGCCATTTACTGACACAGTACTAGACCCAAACACTCCATCGGTATAAATATTTCCAGATTCCTTTTCATTTTAACAATAACAGAGAATGTTCAGAACAAAGACACAATCACAATTTCTAACACGGATGAATTACATTGTCTTAGTTCAGTTACAAATCACTTTACATAATTTTGCTCCATTTTCCATGCATTCTGTCCTTTAAGTCCTCTCTACATATGAAAAGACTTTCAAAAGGTAAATGCTTTTAGGAGCAAGTCTTGTGAATTCTCTTTCCTTTTGTTACTTTGGCAAGTAGAGGGATCACTGTAAATTTAGCGTGGGGTAGGCAGCATTTCCATGGGTTATATTCTCAGACAGGCTCAGGGATGGGTTGAAATAGGAAACTCTTTTTAAAACATTTTGGCAGAATGGAATAACCCTTTAGTGCTTTAGGGCGAGTATCTTCTGGACTTTTTTCGCACAGCCACAATGACATCATACCCATGAAGCCAACGGCTAGTAAGACCCTGACTATGATTCCAACCAGGGTTATCGCTGCCAAACCATCATTCTCAACTGCTGATGGTGCCTCTCCACCCACTTTCTCAGAGTGATCAGTTGCTGCACTTTGGGCTGTGTTCTGACTTTCTTCTTGGACCCAGACTGTGCTTTTTGGAGTTGATTGATGCTTGATGGGAATGACTGTCACACCCTTTGTCCTTGTTGACCCCAGAGTTGTGAAGCCAGTGGACTTATCGGGCCCTTCACTTACACCTGTGGTCACCATGCCATCTTCCATACCTGGGGTCACCTTGCCATCTTCCACACTTGGGGTCACCATGCCATCTTCCACACCTGGGGTTGACATGATACCTTCAGGTCGGACCGTGCTGGCTCCTGCCAGGACCCAGAGTGATATGCTTCCCAAGATGAAGAGCAACACTGACACCTTCCACATCTTGCCAACTGAGTCTTTCTCTTCAGGGCTGAGCAACTAGTTTTCTGTGGGTGGGGGGTGGAGAGGAAAAGCTCTGTAGCCCCAGGCCCTCGCCTGGAGGAGCGGGAGCATGGGGACTGGAGAGCAGGGAGCCCAGACCCCCCGAGGCCCCATCTGCCTTTGCCTGCAGCAGCCCGAGGCACCAAGCTCCGGGGAGGACTAGCTTCTTTGAGTCAGCCTGTATCTTTTCATTGGGAAGTTTAATCCATTCACATTCAATTATATTACTATAAATGCATTATTTACTTCCTCCATTTTATTCCTTGTTTTTCATATGTCATTTTGTTTTTGTCTCTTCACTCTTTTGGTTATCCTGTCTGCTATTCTTTCTTCTATACTCTCCTCCAAGCCTCTCTCTCCTGTCTTTTTCTTTCAGGTTCTAAGGCTTCCTTTAATAATTCCTGCAAATGTGGGTTCTTTTTTGCAAACTCTCTTAGTTTCTGTTTGTTTGTGAATATTTTATACTCACTTTCATATTTGAAAGATAGTTTTGCTGGATAAAGAATTCTTGGCTGGCAGTTTTTCAGTTTCCTAATTGTATCATACCACTGTCTTCTTGCCTCCATGGTTTCTGAAGAGAAATATGCACTAAATCTTACTGGATGTCCTTTGTATGTGATTGTTTGCTTCTCTTTTGCTGCTTTGAGAATTTTCTCTTTATCTTTGACATTTGACATTCTGAGTAGTATGTGTCTTGATGTAGGTCTATTTGGATTTATTGTGATTGAGGTACGGTGTGTTTCTTGGACATGTAAGTTCATTTCTTTTGTGAGAGTTGGAAAATTTTCAGCTATTATTTCCTCAAATACTCTTTCTGCCCCTTTTCCCTTCTCTTCTCCTTCTGGAACTCTGATGACACGTATGTTGTTGCATTTTGTGTTCTCATTCAACTCTCTGAGCCCCTGCTCAATTTTTTCCTTTCTTTTCTCTCTTCCATTTTAGCTTCTCTGTCATCAGTATCATTTATTCTTTCTCCTATGATTTTGAGTTTGCTGTTGTATGCCTCAAATATGTTTTTTACCTCACCTATTGTATCTTTCATTCCCATGAGCTCTTACTTTTCTGATCAGGATTTCAATTCTTCTTTGCATTTGCTCAATGTCTTCTTGATGTCATTTATCTCTTTAACTATATTGTCTTTCAATTAATTAATTTGATTTTGGAAATTTGTTTCTATCTCACTGATTAGTTCTCTCAAATTCTGCATCTATTCTGGGACTTTGATGTATTCCTTTACTTGGGCCATGTTTTCTATTTTCTTAGTATGGCTCATACTTTTTGGCTGGTGTTTAGGCATCTGATTAGGATGTAGTTTACTCAGAGGCTCAATATCTTTCTTTTTTAAAGGGATTTAGTGGCAGGAGGCTGTGAGTTACCACAGCTCTTTGATTTCTGGCTCAACCTGGATTATTAGGATTGTCCTGCTGTTTGCTCAAAACTGGGCACTGGACCCTGTAATTGGTTGTAAAGTCATTTCCTAGAGCCTTGGGCAGGGAGCCTATAGAGACCAGGAAAAACCTCTCCTACTTATTTTTAATTTTCTTATGTGCACTTCCTTGATCTGCCAGGAGATGGTATTCTTTGGAAGCTCTCAATTCAATTCCTGGTTGGACTGTATTTGTTGCAATACAGACCAGATCAGTGTGATAGATCTTCCTGTCTGGAGGGTAAGACCCTTGTAATTCAAATTTTCTGAGACAGTTCTACAGTCTTCTCTTGCAGCCCCCTCCCTTTTTCCAGCTAGGAAATATTTCCACTCCCCTCTGAGTCCTCAACAATCAGTCCCTGTTAGTAGAGGAGGAGATTGGGAGGTTTTTATATCTTTAGCCCCTTGCAGGCTCCAAGGCAAACAATGGCACAGCCCCACCTGGCCTGTAAGGGCTCTTGGGACACAGCAGACCAAACCTGTGAGTCAAAAGCTGAGTCTGCCTCAGGCCCTCTCTCCCCTCTCCTGTGGAGTTCTTAACAGTTATTCCTGGCTAGAAGAGAGGGAGATTGCAAGGGTCAGATTTCTCCAGTCCTTCCCCAGCTCCCAAGGCAAACCACTATGTGGCCCCACCTGGCCTGGAAGGGCCCTTTGGGCACCGCAACCCAAATTTGTGGGCCAGAACCTGAGCCAGCCTTAGGCTCAATCCTTCTCTCTCCCCTTTCTTGGGGTGGTAGATCTCCGGAGCCCCCTTTGTGTGTAGTTGCAGGCCCAGGGTCCTGAGAATTCTAAAGAGTCTTTAGTGTGGGGGATTGTGCCGGCAGCAGCAGCTGCTGCTGGTTCCAACTCACGGTTCTGTCATTGCAATTTCCTTCTTTTGTCCCTCTCTCCTCTGGATGGTGTGCAGTCTTCACCTGCTGTCCTAACCCCTAAAAGATCTTTTTGGGGGCTGTTTTGGCCTGTCTTCTAGCTATTTTTCTAGAGAAGAGATTCCCATGTCTTACTAGTCTGCCATCTTTCCAGAAGTCCAAATACTTTTGATATTCCAAATAATCCACTTGGAAGCTATAAGGCCAGCAAAAGCAATGCCATTTTATTTACTCACATATCCTAGCCATTGGGCAGCATCTGTACCTGTATAGTAGGGAAACAAAGCTTATATAGGGCAGGATAGCACAAAGAGGGGGGCTTCTGAATTTAGAGCCTATGAAATGATTAACAGTGAGTGCTTACCTATGGGGGTTCCCAGAACAGTAAATCAAGGTTTCTAGCAATTAACATTCTTTTGTAGCAGACTGATTGCTCTCTTAGTGCCAGTCTCTCCCCTGCTGAAGGTGAATGGGCCATTGGTCAAAATGGCCTTCCCACCTCCATCCCTTCTGCAGGCAGTTCAAGGAAGGGGCATTCCTTCTATTTACCCTGTGCTCCACCCCAATGCCCTTTCTGCCATACAACCTGCCCATCAGTCTTCATTAGTACCTGAGCAGTCAGAGTATTGAGCACTGTAGCTAAATACCACAACAACAATAATGTGAATTGCAAGAGATTAAAATTTCATCCCTGGTTGCTAAGAGACTAATGAATATGTATTACAGATTTCCTTTTGTTGTTTCATACAGATAGAGGCAGATTATGCTGGCTTTACAGTATAAAAGCAGCACTTTCATTAGTAGACAACAAAGTACCAGGCATGGGGTTTTATGAGATTTCTAATACAATACATTTTTCTCTTTCCAAATTTTTTAAGTTTCATTTAGTGACATTAAAAACCAGTTTAGACACAAGAAGAGTTCACATTGACACACATAGAGTTTCAGCAGGAATAGAAGACCTCAGATTATTAACTTTGCTTTTATAACAATGTTTTGGGTGAATTATTCTACATGCACTTAAGATTCCCAAGCAGTGTGGCTGCAGAGGCCAGTAATATGATGAAAATCACCTCATTTTCCCCCAGGTTTTAAAATTTGAGTCATAGGCAATAACAAATTATTATTACTTCCCCTTTTGGGCAGCTGGCACTTTAACTCTTAACCTTAGTGCCTGCATTGTTCCTGCTGTTAACATCTTAACTGGAGATGTGGCCACAGCCCACAATGCTGAATTTAAACAATCCATTTTTGTATGGATCCCTTCTCATCTTTTAACTATTACATTAAAAGGCCCTTCATTTTTTTAAAATAAAAAGTCAAAATAATATCCTGGTCCATAGTCTAAAACTGCATGAGGTGACTGGTAAAATAGTTTCTTGGTCACTGTCAATTTGGGCTCGTATCCCATATAGGACACATATTTTTTAGGTAGCAAATAGTAGCTGATTGGTTACAAGAGTCCCATTGCAGGATCTGCAACAGTGAAAGCATACCTTGCCCCTTCTGAGAAGAGGAGGGGACTAATGTCATAGTCATTGGAGTGAGCACAATAGACACTCATGGGTGATGTTCATGAGCTGTTGGTGAGTAACAGGCAGCTGGAAGTGCTGCCACAGGGTTCAGTAGCCATGATGTCCAATTTCCTGTGGAGCCACTCTACTGCTTCTTGGGTCTCAATGATATGGCTCTGGATCTTTGTGAGGGCATCTGCCTCAAAGTCCTGAGAGGGGTGTTAGAGGAGTTGGCAGGGACATGATAGACAGTTACCTGCTGCTGCTTAGAGGCATCACAGATGTCCTTCCACAGATCTCTCCCCCACAGAGGGCAGCCCATTACAGTCCATTGTTCCTGTCTCATTTTTAGTATTTGCAGTCTACCCCTGGATAGAGATGGCAGTGTTCAGAGTGACTGGACACTATTGGGTTAATCCCTTCACTAGCAACAGGGCTTTGTATGCTGTGCATAGTTGCTTTTCTAAGGGGCAATATTGTACTTTGATCCCTTCCCACAATTGTGAATAAAACCCAAGGGGTATTGTTTAGAATGTTGCCTCAGTCGTAAACCCCACCCAAAGCCAGTATTCATGCTGGCCACATCCAATTCACAGGGTAAGTCAAGGTCTACCCCCCTTACAGATTGAGCCTGTTATTGCCCTCTTTACCCTTTTATTTAAAGGAGCCTACTGGTGGAGTTTCTCATTTCCATGCACAACCTTTCCTAATTAACACATACAATGGTTCTAATATCTGAGCTAAGTGAGGCATAAATGGACTTCAATATCTCAACAACCCCAGAAAAGCCATTAATTGTTTTGGAGTTTGTGGCATGGGAAAACATTATATTTTAACAACACTTAAGAACTTGACAGAGTAGCAAAGACTTTGCAGCTTGTTCCAGCTGTTTGCCTGTCCAGGCACTTAATATAAGATACCACTATTTCTGATACTTCTTTTAATTCTGAAAAAGAATTACTGGTTAACGTATTATCAATATAATGAAATAGCATTATAGCCACAAGTTTTTTTTTTCCCATGCAGCCAGATTCTTTACCATCAGGCCAGGACAGATGGTTGGGCTATGCACATAGCCTTGGGGAAGCACTGCAAAATCCACCATTGGCTCTTTTACATGAAGGTGAATGCAGGCTGGCTGTACTTGCCTAAGGAGATACTAAAGAAAGCCTTAGCAAGTTCTAAAACAAGGTGATAGTGATATAACTGAATATTAATTTCTTGCAATGAACTTGCAATATTTGGAACTGCTGCATATAGCAATGTTGTTACTTTAATTTATGATAATCTGCTGTTAAACACCACCCTTGGCCATCCCCAATGGCCACATTTTCTACAGCCACAAAGCTGCTTCTTTAGTGGAGGTGGGACAAATCAGATGAATATGAGCCAAAGCATCTGCCTTTTGATTTCTAGGCAAAGAGGTTGTATCTGTGACACATACCATATTTTAAAAAAATATTTAAAACCATGATTAACACTTTTATCTAATGTTATGCTGAAATTTCCAGGAACTTTATCTACTCTTTAAGTGTTCATATGAACATTTTAATCATACAACTTTGATTAACAGAGAGTTAAAGAATCCCTCTTAAACATTTTTCATTCAACTTAAAACATTAAATCAACTTAACCATCTCCTTAGTTTACTTTTCCCTTTTACACCTTTACCATGAGTACATTAATTAACACCTATTTTGTTTTAACAGTACAGGAAAAACTACTTTCTCCATTATTTTATGAAAATCTAAGATTCCCAATGGAATCAAGATTATCTTCTCCCTACCACCACTTTAATATGCAGATTTAGGTGGCCTTTGACAGGTTTTACCGTGATGAAGTTACCTTTTGTTATTAGCATCAATTCAGTTTCTGTGTGATAATGATTTCCTGGAATTGGCCACTTAAATATTTCAGTTTAAATAATGCTTTTACTCCTTATAACTATTCATAACCACATAGACTATAGTTACTTTTTCTTAAGACAAATTTCACCCTCACAGGACACATTTGTTTACTTAATGCTACCTCCTACAATACCTTCTGCAAGTATTGTCCCACATACTTCTATTCTGCTTTTATGAAAATGAGCCATTTTTCTTAGGACAAAACACACTCCCTTAAACAAACTTACCAAATTTTAATTAGCACTTCCACAAACCTTTCACTTCTTTCAATATCCATTCAAGTCTCACATTCCTCACTCTATTCTGTGAAGAAAAATTAACTATTCATTCCAATTTAGGTAAAAATAATTTTTTATGAAGAGTTTTGTAGAAACTTTATTAGTCACAACTTAAAATTTTCATCATTTTAAAGATTTAACACATATAATCTTAATTTATCTTGTTAGCATCCATACTTATTTATTAATATAAGTGCTTATTTAATTTTTTGGCCATTTGCACAGAACTCTTTTAAGCAAAAAGAGCTTGTTTCCAAAAGCAAGCAAGCAACCAGTTAGGGATACTTGAGCAGTACAAATGCAGTTAAGCTCCACTTTAGCATTTTAGACAGACATTTAATGCATATATTTTGGATTACCGCTCTTTAGGAGTACTCTTAGGCTTGAAGTTCAGGAGTAAGCTATTGATTCCAAACTGAAAGTTCCTTGTTAACACATTGATAAAAATTCTGATCAAAATGAAATGTGACTAAAACTTAAAACATTGTCAAAGTAGCATCCCATTCAAACTTTCTACAGTTTACACAAGTATGAGCTTTCAGGTTAGTGCTGTATTTTTAATTGAAGGCTAACAAAAGCTGCTAGCATTGTTCTATTCTCTTACTTTCATAAAGTTGTCCAGTTCAAAATTATTAATCTTTAATTGCACAAATTTTATCAATTTGGCTATACAGGCCCAATTAGAATTAGCATGGAAACAAAACAGAGAACATTAATGTTGCTAAGTTTTTCTACTCTTCTAGCAGTTTAATTCTATCAGCCCCCACTAGCTCACAGCCACATCATTCAGGCAACCAGGAGGGTTTCAGAGTTCCTGCTGGAATGTTTTCCTTATCTTACTTAACTCTTTAGCTGAATGTTTTCTTACAAGCAAGATTTCACTGACAAGTGCCTCATTTAGCACTTCTGCTTGTGTGGGAAGTTGTATTTGTGATTTAGCCTTTCTTTTAACAAGCAGTTTAACATGATTTAAAGATTCCTCTAGAGTTTCTACATCTGAGTCACTATCTCCAGCTTTAGTTGCTCAGAGAGACCAGACCCTAAGGCAAAGGTGGAAGTCTGCAAATTCCTTTCTAGTTGTAATTCTTCTTTCCTTTAAACTGTGCATATTGACAGGCCTTTGTCTGCACCTGTTCTTGTGCTTTCTTTGATTTCTTAGTAAAATTCTCCCTCTGATCCACCTGCATCGATCAGGGATCCTGCTCCAACTCTTAAGTCTTCCTCCACTCACCTTGCCTTTGCTTTTCCTGCTAACAGTTTGTCAGTACTATGATGCAAGGTAAGGAGGAAGGGCCATGCAATGGCTGCATCCTCTGTACATTGCTCTTTCTTAATAAAGTTTCCCTTTACTCTTTTCTCTAACTACACTAATCCAGTGGGAATATATGGGGCATCCCCTAACTCCCTCATGGGTCCTTAATCATCTCTCAGCTGAGCATGTATTACCACATAGAAATGCATGACTGCCCCATGATGCCACCTGCAGCAGACTTCCCCATCCACTGTAGGGTCTCCCCTTCAGTATCTGGAATGGCTGACATGCTTTCAATCACCTTTTCCCTGGTGGGATTCTCTGGAACATCCTGCCAACTACACCAATTGTAGTACAGGAAGGTGGAGACTGGGAAGGCCAAATACTTTTGATATTCCAAAGAATCCACACAGAAGCCAAAAGGCCAGCAACAGCCATAACACTTTATTTACTCACATGTCCTGATGGTGGCTATCAGGCAGTGACCACACCCATACAATGGGGAAAGAAAGCTTATATAGGGCAGCACAGCACAAAGAGAGGGGCTAGCTAATACATAGCTTATTGAATGATTAACAGTGAGTACTTACCATGGGAGTTCCCAGAACAGTCAATCAAGGATTTGTGCAATTAACATTCATTTGAAGCAGACTGATTGTGCTCTTGGTGCCAGTCTCTATCCTACTGAAGGGGAATGGGCCATTGACCAATATGGCCCTGCCCCTCCCAGCCCTTCTGCAGGCAGTTCAAGGAAGGGACATTCCTTCTATTTACCCTACATTTACATTTTGGACTGAACACTTTTATAGGTTTTGATGAGATTTAAAATGGCCTATACCCATTATTGGGAGATTATGCAGAACAATTCTAATGCCCTATAAAAGCTCTATGTTCCATCTATTTATTCTTCCCTTTCCCTCTAGTCAGAACCTATGTTAACCATTAAGTTTCACTTATTGAAGAACAAGAATCATAGTTACTTGCAATAATATTGACAACATGACATATTGGTATGTTTTCCTTTACTAGGCACTGCCTCTTTTCTGGAGGGATTGTTGTCTCTCCAATTTAGAATATAGCGGGACTCTTCAGGATGGGGGTTTATTATTTTCTTGTTTATTGTGTGGTTCTCCACCCACTGATATTATCCACTATGAAAATATGAACACTAACATATTACATAGAATCCTGCCCCAGGTGCACCCTGTCCTGGATATCCCCCACATCGAACACCCTACACCAGTAATCCTCCCCTGCCATATTTGCCAATAGAACATTCCCAACATTGTAGTTTTTTTAAAAAACATTTATTTATTTATTTACTTTATATCCATTTTAAACCCCCATTTTTGCTTTTTTTGTGTCCAATCATTGGGCAATTCTCTGTGTCTGTTTCCTGCCCTATCCTCTCATCCTTCTCCTATCTTCACCAGGATTCAATCCTGGGAACCTCTTTTGTGGGAGAAAGGTGCACTGCTGCCTGTGCCACCTCAGTTCCTGGTTTTTCAGCACATCTCATCTTGGCTCTCCCCTGTGTCTCTCTCCTGTTATGTCATCATCTTGCTCCATGGTTCAGCAGGGCCTGGAGGCTTACCTGCTTGTGGGGCCAGACAGCTCACCTACTCATGGAGCCAGATGGCTTACCCACTCATGGGTCCTGGGGACTCACCTGCTCAAAAGACCAGACAGCTTATCTGCTCATGGGGCCTGGGGGCTCATACACTCATGGGGCCTAATGGTGTGCCCATGTGCCTTCTATAATTTTCTTTTTTACTGGGAGACCCAGGGATCAAACCCAGGTCCCTCCATATGGGAAACAGATGCCCAATCATTTGAGCCACATCTGCCCCCAACATTGTAGTTTTAACCACAGACCTGCAAAACTCCAGAGTTCACCTGCTCCTTCCCCCAACCTTCTCCTTTGTTCCATGGATAGCTTTCCCTCTAAGATCTGGAACAAGACAAGGATGTCCACTATTAACCTCCCTTATCTAGCATTGTGCTAGAAGTATTTGCTCAAGCACTTAGGCAAGAAAAATACATAAAAGGCATCCAAATTGGAAAGGAAGAAGTAAAAATTTCACTATTTGCAGATGACATGACCCTATGCATAGAAAGCCCTGAGAAATCTACAACAAAGTTTCTAGAGCTCATAAATGAGTTCAGTAAAGTGCCAACATAAGAGATCAACATTCAAAAGTGAGTAGCATTTCTGTACACCAGTAACAAGCAATCTGAGGAAGAAATCAAGAAAAAAAATCCCATTTACAATAGTAACTATCAGAATCAAATTCCTTGGAATAAACTTACCTACAGATGGAAAGGATTTGTACATTGAAAACTACACAACACTGCTAAAGGAAATTTTTTAAAAAATTAAATAAATGGAAGAATATATCCTGTTCATGGATAAGAGTAAACATCATTTAGATATCTATTGTTCCCAAACTGATTTACAGATTTAATGCAATCCCAATAAAAATTACCACAGTATTTTTTACTGAATTAGAAAATATTTAGGGACCTTCTACCCAATAGGAGCCTAATATCCAACATATATAGAGACATTCTACATCTCAAAAATAAAAAGACAAAAAAACACTTAAAAATGGGCAAGAGATTTAAATAGACACTTCTCTAAAGAAGAAATACAAATTGCTTAAAAGCACATGAAAAGATGCCCAACATCATTAACTATAAAGGAAATGCAAATTAAACTACAATGTGATATCATATTACACCCATTAGACTTGTGGCTATTAAAAAATTAGAAGACTACCAGTGTTGGAGAGGATGTGGAAGAAAGGGAACACTTATCCATTGCTACTGGGAATGTAGGATTGTCCAACCATTGTGGAGGACATTTGGTGGATCCTCAAGAAGTCAACTATAGAACTGCCATTTGATCCAGTAATCCCACTGCTGTGTATATACCCAGAAGATTTGAAAGCAGGGACAAGAACAGATATATGCAGATATAATATTTATAGCAGCATTATTCATTATTGCCAAAAGTTATAAGCAACCCAAATGTCTATTAATAGTTGAATGGATAAGCAAACTGTAGTGTATACATACAATGGAATATTACTCAGCTGTAAGAAGGAATGCAGT
Organism: Tolypeutes matacus; assembly: GCA_026826555.1. Classification (NCBI taxonomy): domain Eukaryota; kingdom Metazoa; phylum Chordata; class Mammalia; order Cingulata; family Chlamyphoridae; genus Tolypeutes; species Tolypeutes matacus. The sequence goes on from JAKSZT010054586.1 coordinate 4,661,799, forward strand.
ATTAACACAAGGGATAACATGGATAAATCTTGAAGTCCTTATGTTGAGTGAAGCAAGCCAGGCACTGAAGGACAAATGTTTCATGAACTCACTGATATTAATTAAGCAAATTGAGCAGACTCACAGAGCTAGAGTATAGAAAATTGGCTTACAGGAGACAGAAAGGGAGTAGAGATTGGTGAGTAATTGCTCATATGGGAAAATCTATGATAAGCTGGAAGTGTGTCTTCGGCCAGTCAGTGGAGGGGTGTGAGAATGGTACAGTGTTGTGATGGGTTTGTGGTGCTAGTCCATGAGGAAGAGTAAAGTGGGGTTTAGGTTAGACTATCCATGGAAGGTAGAAGTATGTAGTTCTGAAGTGGATGGACATGATAGTGGTGCAGCAATGAGATTGGAGTTGGCAGTGCTGCTCTGTGAGGGGTAGGGTGTGAGGTTGGATTGGATCATGTGGTTTTTCTTCTTCAATTTATCAGTGTGGTTTATTCCACTAATTGATTTTCTTGTGTTGAAACACCCTTGCTTACCTGTTATAAAACCAGTTCATTATATTGTATAATTCTTTTAATGTGTTTTTGGATTCTCTTTGCAAGTATTTTGTTGAGAATTTTTGCATTTATATTCATTAGAGATATTGGTCTGTAATTTTCTTTTTTCATAATATCTTTTTCTGGTTTTGACATTAGGGTGATATTAGCTTCATAGTGTAGGTTTCATAGCATTCTTTCCTGTTCAATTTTTTGGAAGAGCTTGAGCAACATTGGTATTAGATTGTCTTTGAATAAATGGTAGAATTCACCTATGAAGCCATTTGGTCCATGGCTTTTCTTCTGTGGCAATATTTTGATAACTGCTTCAATCTCTTCACTTGTGATTGGTTGTTAAGGTCCTCTATTTCCTCTAGTATCATTGAAGGTGATTAGTGTTTTTCTAGGAATTTGTCTGCCTCATCTACATTATCTAGTTTTTAGCTTACTGTTTTTCATAGTATCCTATCTTGACCTCTATTACTTGAAGTGCTAGTTGTAATGTCCTCCTGTCATTTGTAATTTTATTTATTTGCATAATCTCTCATTTTTGTCATCTAAGCATTTGTTGATTTCATTGATTTTCTCAAAGAACCAACTTTTGATTTTGTTTATATTCTCTATAGTTTTATGTTTTCTATTTCATTTATTTCTGCTCTTATCTTTACTATTCCTTTCCTTTGAATTGGTTTGTTTGGGAATAGTTTACTGTTCTTTTTCTATTTCTTCCAGGGATACAGTTAGATCTTCAGTTTTAGCTCTTTCTTTTTTTTAGGAGGTTCTGGGAGTTAAACCCAGGAACTTGTTCATTGGAAGCAGACACTTAACCACCGAGATATTTCCATTCCCCAATGAGAGTTGTTTTTTCATTTGTTTGATTTGTTTTGAGGAAGTACTAGGGATCAAATCTAGAACCTAGTACTTGGGAAGCAGGTGCTCAACCATTTGAGCTACATCCACTCCCTTATTTCATCTTTTTTTGGGTTATTAGAAAAAATTTATTGGGAAATGAGAGGAAAGAAAAGAGCTTGCTAAGAAGTGGGAGAGAAGGATGGAAACTTACACTAAGATTTGGTATGGGCTCCTGTATGCAGACAGTTCAATCTGGTTTGGGTGTTTATCCTTATTAAACTATTGATTACCCCTCCCCTTGTTAATTCCAGGGGGAGGGGCCCCAGCTATCATCCGCTATCCCACAATGGTGGAAGCCAATGGTGAGGACTGTTTGGAATATCTGGAGCCAAGGGGAAGTCCCAGAAAGAGAAACTGGGACCTTAAGTTTAAGGTCAAGATCTTGGTGGGCTCTTGTGAGAATGTTGTCTGTTGGCCACATTGCCTGTTAGCCATGCTGTGGCTCATTTCCTTATTTCCCTATATTAACCTGCCTCAAGTTCCTCCTCTGAGAGTTTATGTGATTATTAAGGGGGTGCTGAAGGGTAATGATCATTATTCTGTAGTTACTTCCTGCTAGCTAGGGCAGTAGTCCCTGCCTGACAATTGAGGTTGAGGGAAAACAGGTCCAGCAACTTGTTTGGAAGAAGATGAAATCCCCACATGACTAATAAGGTATTGATTCTGTAAGAAATGAAATTAATAAGAATTTTGAAGTTACATTGTCCCACAAAAAGGATACAGAGGATAATGATGAGCAGGCCCAAAAAGGGGACCAGCCATGATACATTGGTTCACAAAAGTAAGAAAGGCCATGTGCCTTCAGAAACTGCATCCTCCCAAAGTTAATGGAAAACAGCATTCTTCCTTGAGTTCTTTTATGCTGTTGGTTAATTCTAGGGAGAGATTGGGTAGACCAGATGAGTTTGGGTATGAACTGCCAACCCCAATTCCCACAGCAGTGGTTATGCTTAGAACAGCTGGAAGAGGTAAGAAGAGAGGCACTGACATAGTCATACACTCACAAAGACAGTATGGGCAATAACAAGACAGACATATGGCAAGCAAAATAAAGAGAATACTTAAGAGAGCCAGTCTTTTGTTTTATAGGCATTTTCATTAATTACTTAGAAAATGAATGAAGTATACCATGACTTTTATCATCTTCAGTTTCCCTCTGCATATGATCTAGAATAGAAGAGATATTGCTACAGTATTTAATACTATTTGATGCATCCATCAATGCATAATTTTCTCTTTGAACTGCAGTTAATGGATCTAAGCTCCATATTTGCAATACCATACATGTTATCTCTTCATGAGAGCAGACCATAATGCCAATTGTGTTTAAGGTCTACTTACATCACTGTGGTAATCATTGCTCCACTTGGTATGCTATTCACACAGCCAGCATGCTGCAGCACCATTGACTTCAGAGAGAAGCTAGGAAGGTAGGCTCCACTATTTCATCAGCCTGGTGCATAGCACCCTTCAGCAATATGAAACAGAGCTAGTCTGGAGGTAATGTCCATTGTACACTTGGTCAAATTGAGCCAATACTGGCTACAGCAGGAGTCTGAACCTGCATGATATTCTCCATCCACTTCAGGAGCATGTTCAGAGATGCAATAGGTACTTTTATTGTTTTAGGGGTCAGTGACTGACCTAGCCAATAACTCAAATGGAGAGGCAAAAGCCAGTGTATGGAAGGTCTGGTTTAAATGTATGAGATGATACTGAAGCCTATCTCAATTTTTGAAAGCTTTCTAAATACTTCAATGCAATGTGTAACATTTCAAATGAACTTAACTATTTCAGTACTTTGCTTTTTACTTTTACACCATTACCAAAACTACATTAATTATGGTGTTTCACTTTAGCAGCACAGGAAAAAACTATTTTCTCCGTTATTTTATGTAAACTGAGGAGTCCCAATGGAATCAAGGTTATCTTTCCTTATCATCACTTTAATATGCAGATTGAGGTGGCCTCTGAAAGAGTTCCCTGTTATGAAGTTACTTTTTATTATTAATATCAATTTAAGTTTCTAATTAATAATGTCTTCCAGGAAATAACCATTCAAATGCTTCAGTTTAGAAGAAGCTTTCACAAACTTCTTATAAGTAGAAGTTACTTTAACTTTAAACAAGCTTATTAAATTACAATTAGTAACCAAAGAAACTTACTTTATCCATTTAAGAGAAGTCAGATCTACATTTCCTTCTTTAATTTAATTTCATTAAACAAGAATGTACACCTTTCATCATCTTAAAGATTTAATACATATAATGTTTATTTAATTGGTATCCTATAAACCTAGGGAGATTACACTCAAGCTAAATAAAATTGAAACCATTATAGTTTGTGCAAGGAATGTTCTATTTCCTCCCTTTACAGGAGGCTAAAACCTCTTTTCTTTAATAAAATTCTAAATATGTTAATAATCTGAAAAGCATACTGACTGTTAGGTTTTAGAATATAATTGTTGAATTTGTTTTAAAAATTATTTCCATAGCTTTCAAGTACTTTTCCTTTACTTATTGAAATTTGGTATTTGGGCTATTAAACACCCTTATTTTAAGGCTGGTAAGTTCAAATTGGGGAAGTACAGGGCAAATTGATTCTTAATTCCACAGCCTAGAAATATTGTTTTAATCTGACACACCTAACCCCTCCTTCAGAGTTCTAGCAAAGAGAAGGACTTGGGGGTTGGGTAGGTCAAAGATCTTAGGAAAATATTTTTCCCTTTCCCAATTGTTTCTATATTCAAATTTCTTTATGATCTTTCCATCCTGCTTAGCCTAATTTGGATTCCAGGAATACTTATTCACATATATAAATATGTATTTAATTTTACAATTTGAAAAGGTCTCTTTTAAGAATTTTCATTTGTAAATTTGATATTACCATCCTGATGTATAGAAAGATACACTGAGCAAATTGGCAGACACAAATAAAGAGTTGCCCACTAAAATACAGCTCACTAAAGTTACTTAAAACTATCATTCTTTTACAAAATGAGCTCTACTGTAAAATAACATTTAAAAGAATTCTTTGAAAGCTATTTCTATTTACTCTAATTTTCAGAGTGATCATGCAGTTTTGCACAAGAATTTAGTTCTTTAATTATTGGCTTATAACCAAAATATGCCCAATGCTTTAAAATACAATTAACATTTTCTTTTAGTTCAGAGTTTTACTTATTTCCCTTTTTTACTTTAATAGATCTTGGGTGAAAAAACTAATTCCAGTGTATCCTCATTGAGGTCATTGAAGCCTCAGGGAAACTGGTTTTTCTCATGACTTGCTGTTTTTTTTGGAATATCAATACTCAATGTGGGAGGCCTCCTCCCCAGTCCTCAACTGCTGGACTGGAGGAGTGGACATCAAACCTGAGGGTCAAGTATTCTACCAGGCAACAAACACCTGGAGTCCCAAGAGAAAGCAGGTTCACTATTACCAGTGGAAGGACAGGAGACAGAGGTGTCCCAAGTTTGCTTTTCTCTGAACCATAAGAGACAGAAATTGTCATGAAATAATCATAAGCAAAGGCAATGGTTTAGGCTAGACCTGAAGTAACCATAAACAAAGACAAACAGTTTATAATTTCCATCACAATAGCTGAAAACTATGGGTGACCTGAGGCAAGTGAGCTTAAGCTAGGGTGTGGCTACCCTGGAGTAACCATAAACTAAGGTAAATTTAGTTTAGAATTACTATCACAACATATACACATTTAATTAAAAAAAAAAAGAAGAATCACTTTCTTGAAAAATATTGTCTGGAATTGACATGTTCAGAAGGATCTGTGGGTTTGGTGCTTGGCATAACTTAATAGACACATTGAACTAGGCTGGGAAGGAAAAGTGGTTTTATTGGCTAATGGCAGATAGGAGATCTAACCAATTTCAAATTGGCCTTCTTGAGGGATTTTCTTACAGCTTTTACACAAGTTTGCAACAGAGAAAGTTAATCATTAAGTTGAGCTTTCTGGGAATGGGCTGGGGAGTTTCTCTAGTGTTTTTCTTTTGTTAACATCAAAATACATAATAATCCTGGGTTCTCTAATTCTCATGGTGATAAAGATAATAGATTGAGTGAAGCATTACATATTTACATTTTTATTTACAAAGAGGAATTAACAGGTATGGTTAATATCAAACTAGACAGTTCTATGATCTTTCCTACAGACACTTTCTGTGTACTCTATGGTGCCTGGTAGGTTTCACATACATTATATTTTAATTTTGTTACAGAAACTAGGCTGAAAACCCATAAGGCTATATGAGAAAACCATGAAAATGGAATAATTGTTTACCTAAAGTGCATGATACAAAAGTAATGAACTGCAATTATTTTAATTTCAGTAGAGTGAATTTTAAAAATGACAAAATATGTATTTATATATAAACACCTGTGCCTAAAATGGAAATACATTGCTTCATTTCTCTACAGAAATCATTCATTCTTCCATTTTCAAGGCATGTCTGAATAATTTTGTAATCAATTCATGAGTGCTACTAACTTGAGAATACTTTGAGTACTAGGCAAAGTGAGATCATAGTCAAGGGATGACTTCTAACCCCCAGACATTTTCAAAAGATCTTTGATTCAAGCCTGTTCTAGAGAGATTAAAATGAAAAATAAACATTATGAGAGAGAAGCAGAAGTTTACTGCCCTCAATTTCTTTCATTAACTGGCTTATCTTAAAAAGAAATAAGTGGAAATGATGGACAAATATTATCTGTGAAAACTTTAGATTTTGTTCTTATATTCTTGTTTTGCTTTACTGTATTTGCTCCCTTAATGTCATGGTTTACTGGTACTACCAGTGGGTTTTAATTTGTGCACTAAAATCCATGGTCATTGAATACTGATTAAGATTACCAAGTTGCTACCTTTGCTTGCTCTTTTATATGTCTTGAGGATTAAAAAACAAAATAAAATAAGCATGTTGTCTGCTAATACCTGCAAGAAGTTACAATATTTGGGGGTATTTTTTTTTCAGAAATATGACATTGCCTTCATTCTCATAAAAATCCATACTTATGGGAACCACTCATCTGGGGGATGGATTATGGAACCATATGTTACAAACAGGATATTCTGATAGAAATCAATCATAGTGGTTAATTATATTCAATAGGCCTAGTGCCTTAAAATATAGAATGTAGCTCTGTTTACAGTAATGCATCTAAATCATCATAAAGGAAAAATATTTTCTGGAACAGATTTTTTGATAGTGATTATTTAGTGCTGCTAAAATGGTAAGCTTTGTTAAAATTCAAAATAAGCTGAATGTACTGTTAAGGCATGTACAAGCATACATTGATAATAATTTTAGTTTAAAAGACTCTTTAAAACCCAACTTATTCTTAGGAAATTCAACAATGAAACTTAATCATTTCTTTTGGGAACACCTAATATTTTGAAGTTTGAAAATAGATCTGACATAATGAGACCTATGCTGGATAATCTTTCACTTGCATGATAGTAAAATATACACATTCTAAAACAATTAAAATTTTTCTATTTCTTCAGCACAAATATTTCCACTTATATAGAGTCACATGGGTGGCTGAGAAAATATTTGTAGATTTCAGTTCTTCTCAGATATACATATTAATAAGAATCTTCTTGGTATAATACTTTAGAGTACTTACCCAGGACTTTTATCCATAAAAGTGTGAGGTATATTTGAAAAAGCAGGAAGGTTGGTTTTGAGAGTTTTAGAAGGAAGTGGATGTCACAGGTGTGCCTTGAGTAGATTAACATCTCAGTTAATCAAGATGTGTCTTTTGAATTATAGGACTGATGATATTATCAACTACATAAAAAGAGAGTTTGCCATCAAAATGGTGCTTTTTATACAGAAAAATAAGCTTTGAACTACACATGCTGTGAAAGCAGCCTCATTAAGTCTTGGATTCTTTGCATTCTCAGTCCATTTGTGTTCTCATGAATAAGGAAGGGTATTTCCACCACATGGGAGACCTAATTTATTTTGTAAGTGATTTTAATGAGGATGTATTATTTAATTTGACTTCAGACAGTAGGGCCCAGGGCACATGAGGTCAGGTTAACTTATTGTGGATATACATTATTTCTGGAGCTGTAATTATCTGATCATTTTCAAAGGGAAACTTATTTAATCTATTACCATTCAAGGAAGGGTTTAGGTAGTTAGACCAGGGGAAGAGACCAAAATATAAACAAACAGACAAACAAATAAATGTACAGTGGAAAATTACATGAGTGACCTGAAGGAATAGTTGAATTTTAATATAGGCTATTGGAAGTGCAAACAGTACCTTAGATGGGGCTCAATGAGGAGATCTCCATGGAAATGACAAAACAGAGACTGAAGGAACAAGAGTATGATGTGGGAAAGAGTTTGAAGTGATTTCTGTGGAAATGAAGGATGATTATAGTGCTCAGTGCTGAAATAATATCTAACATGATGGTATTTGAGATTTTCTGAGTGATGAATTCTTATTCAATCCTTGGATGCCTGGAGAAGTCCTAACTTATAATTACTTAATTTGAAGGGAAATATTTTGTTAAAGTAGCAAACTTGATTACATAAATCTTGATTGACATCTATGTTAATCAGAGAGTAAGATTTAGAAGAAATTTATTTTAGATTTCTGGGATTATGGTGGTAGAAATGTCTTGATATATTTTTTATTTTGTATGCCTCTATCCATGAAAATTGAGATGTACACTGTCATTTTATAGCCAACAGTGGAATAAATAGAAGCAATTGTGTAGATATGTGAGATTGTCATGATAGTGTACAGAAATGGGTGTGAAATTCATCCTTGAGGTGTTCTGATAATGTTGTTTGAGTAATGCCATGCAGAACAGAAGAGGAAGGAGTGACTAGAATAAGTTGAGTATGCTCAAGGGACTGAGATGTCCAAGGAGTCTAAGAAAAAGAAAGTTCCCAAAAGGTCCAGTTTGTCTTTATTTCCAATTTATAGACTGCAGCACACACACACACTTGATTTATTCATGGGCAGCTTATTGGAGATGGTAGCATGATTTTCTTAAGAGGAAGTCTGTGATGTTATTAACTCATCATTTAAAGCTGTGTGAGAAAAGGGTAAAAGTGCCCATTTAGATTGATTATGCAAGAAGAAAAAGATCAGGCACAAGAGATGAAATAGGCAGGGGGGCATTAGAGTTTATAATAGAAGAAAAATGATAAGGTTAAATGATGAGGTGACTGTGATGGGAGAGATTTAAAAAAGAAACAGGAAAAACAAGAATTCACTTGGAAACGTTCAACTTAATCAGGTGACAACACTTCAATGAGAGAGAAGGAGTAACAAATAGGTATGAATGGAGGAATAACTAGACATTATGGTGTTATGTTGAGCTGATTTTTTAAAAATTACATCATTCACCTGGTTATTATGTTAATCTCATCTGGTAAAAGTAAATTGAAATGTGAGAATATGTGGTGTTCAAACTATGGAACTTGAAGTGATTATGGAAATGGAAGGATAACTCAATTATCAAGATGTAGCCTTTTTCCCAGATATATTTGAAAGCACTAGGAATTGTGATTCTATATTTAGTCATAAAGCAAGATCTTAGTAATGTGCTGTGTCACATGCAGTAATAAACATGACAGGAAATTAGAATCACCTCCTATGTGGGCAGATGTGGAAAATAGTAAGATATTTATTGACAAATAGGGTAAATACAGTTCTCAGGAAGAATATTCTGAAATATGTATGTTTGTTATACATCTGGCAGTGAATATTACATGAGATGGAAACTAATGTTTGGAAAGTATGTTCAGTGCAATGGAGATTTTCTTGTGAAAGGAGAATCTGTGCATGGGTTTAATTGTAACAAACTATATGAAGACATGAGAGTGAGGCTCTGATTATTTAAATGAGAGATGACATTCCATGTAATACCAAGGTGTGGCATGTAACCCTTAAGATATTTCAAATTGAGATTTAGGAAGAAAAAATTTTAATCTAGCTGTGTCTTTTCTGACCACATATGTTTGTCATATTACATCAGCTCTCTGAACCTCAATTTGGGACATTTGTTAAATGAGCAATTAACCTTTATCAGCTGGGTTACTGGGAAGATTAAATTATTTTTAAAATGTAATTCTCCAAACATGTTGAATACAATCATTTTCTTCTGGGACTTGAGGTACAAATGACTAAGTTAATTCTAGATCTGATCAATCCCATAATAGTATATATTCTTTTTATTCTTCTTTTATTTTATTTGTAATAATATATAATCCTAAGTTTCTTAGTTAGTTTCCAAATATATTCAGGTGAGATATAGAACTTAGTGTTGAGGGGGTTGTACTGTTTCACATCAGAAATGGAATAACTAAGATGTTTTAGGACAAAACATCAGGTCAGTTTCATGGTAGAGCAGGAAGGGAGTGAGAGACCAGAAGAAAGAAATGCTTGTAAGAGAACCAATGGTTTTGCAAAAACCAGTAATAACTGAGAAATTCTAATCTGCTTCCTTTTGTGTTGAGAGCCCAATTACAGATGTGGTTTTGGTTGTGGGTTCCTATGTTTTGGAATCAGGGATGAATAAAAGGTCTCTGAACATCATGAGCTACTTAATAAATACAATTCATGGATTTTCATGTTATCTGTACAATGAAGATAATCACATCATCTTTATTAGCCAGAGAAGACAAGACCTCCAGCATCTTGACTCTGGGAAAGGGGAGTCCTCCCCTTATTTCTCTTGAGCACACCTCATGTTACTTTTGTTGATTTGATGGGGGATACTCCTGAGTGAAGTGTTTGACATTCATGTCAGGTGGGTCTGAAAGTTGTGGTCAAGACATGAATTTTAAGATCCTTTATCCATTCTCAGCTTTGCCTGCCATCTGCTTGTCTGATTATGAGTGAAAATCCAGAGGAAGATAGATGCCAGCTAAGGTAGTGACAATGCAATCACAGGTGAGTAGAGAATTCTTTAACAGAAATTCCATCTCTGTTGCTAGCAGATGGGAAGATTTCACCTATTGATGTGGATATTCCAAGGGTATTTAGGAGCTACTCAAGTATCTAAGCTTAAATTAAGTTATACAGGACTCTACTAATTATTGTAAGTAAAGGATTGAGCAATGAGTAATCTTCCAAGATAATTGCAAGAGTAGTTTCCAGCTTCCATAAAGACTGTATTCTCTGAAAAGGTGACAGATGTTTTCTTTTTCTCATACATCCCATGGCCTCCTTGGATAAATAATGAATTCATGGTTCATGTTCATGACTGAGATTAGACCTGGCATGTATTGAATAGAGTTGACAGCAATGAAAAAGAGAAGTTTATATTCAGAAGAGAGGTTGAGTCTTCAGCTGTGGAGTCAATCTAACATTAAAGATATTGTGGTGTAAGGGTAGGCATATTTGCCAGAAGTATGAGAAGATTAGTAAATTAAAGAAAATGAGGAATAATTTATTTCCCCAAATTTAATTTTCATAAATATTGGTGGAATATATTTGCACATTTTGAAATATTTTTTAAATGAAAACTAAAATTCACCTTACCACTCTAGTTCAAATTTCCAAACTTCAATTTTCTAAATATAATTTATTCAAATTTTATAAATGCATGCAATGTATAGGAATTGTTTTTACTTCATTGCAGCTGTGTTTTCAGGAGCTTTATAATAGGTAGAATAATTTTTTGCATGTGTAAACATTTATGAATATTTGGAGAGACCAGAAGCAATCAACAGGATACGTTTAATCTTTCACATATAGATGAGATGAAGATAAAAGTCAGACAATGAAAAATGTATTTGTAGACCCCAGAAAAAGTTGAGATTGTGAAGTGCCCTTCCACAGGAATGGTCAGGCTAAGGACATGGATCAGTACAAGTGTCTCAGAAGTCCATGGCTCATGACCCTGAATGATCTGTATTTATACATTACAATGAATACCTGAATTATGTAGCACTGAGGAAAGCAGGACTTACTGATTTGATATCTTTTCAGTTTAGCAGAATTCTGGATATTTCTTCATTTCCCTGCCATTTTAATGAATAATAGACATTTTTTAAATAATATATTTTTTAGGTTTTTTTTAAAAAGATCCTTAGATTACATAAATGTTACAAAAAATTATAGGGATTCCCATATGCCCAACTTCCCATACCTCCCACAACCTCCCACATAAACATCTTTCATTAGTGTGGCACATCAACTGCAATGGATATACACATCCTGGGTCTTGGCCATTAAGCATGGCACAGTTCACATTGTAGACCACACTCTCTCCTACACAGTTCTGCATGCTATATGATGACATAAAATGGCCTATAAGGTCATTGCAGTGTCAGTCAGGATAATTCCCACATCCCAAAATGGCCTCTATATTACAAGTGCTTTTCCCTCTCCCTGCACCCAAAGCATCCAGTGGCCACTAGATCCACATTAATGTTGTTATTTCTTCCATTGCTTGAATCACAATATGTCTATAACAGAATACCAGTAGGTCCACACTAGTCCATAGCTCTTCCCCCAATCCTGAGGAGTCTGGGATGGTGCTGTCCACTCTACCTCCAAGTAAGAAGGGGTTTATATCCCATGGAAAAGATGGATGGGATTATCCTGCCTGCAGCTGCAGACTCTCTTCATTCCCTGGGAGGGCCATTGTCCATCATCATCTCCCCAGCAGGTGTCCTGGGTGAGTCCATTGAACTGTAGAGTAGGAGTTGCTGCTCCACTAAGATTCCGGGCCCGCCTGGCACATGGACAGCCCAAATACTCCAGTCTCTGAAAGTACACCTACAAATTCCAGCACCACATATACTTTTGAATAGAAGGCACAGATGAACCATGTGCAGGGAAGAAATATTTGAGTCCAACTCTGTCACTCTCATGAGCACAGATTCTAAAGTAGGGCCCACTGATAAGGCATGAAACTCTGGAGCTATCCACCCTGATATAGGGTGTGGGTGTCACCAGATCCCTCAGAAGCCCCTCTATTTAGGGTGATATCCACATTGGAAGTCTCTGAGGTCCTACAGAGATGTGCATAAGCATTACCTCTGGGATGATCTCCCAACTCACTTTGAAGTCTCTTAGCTATATGAACTCATTTGTCTTTACCTTTTCCCCCTTTTATTCAAGGTCTTTTTCCAGATGTATTGCCAGTTGGCACTTGTAGTAATCCATTGTTGTCAGGGAGGCTCATCTCTGGGAGTCATGTCCCATGCCGGGAGGAAGGTAATGCATTCATATACTGAGTTTGGCTTAGAGAGAGACCAAATTTTAGCAACAAGGAGGCTCTCAGAAGGCAACCCTTAGGCACCACATAACAATAGGTTAAGTTTCATTTTCAAGAGCAAAGACTCAAGGATAGTTATCAAGAACAAGAGCCCATCAGTGGATCATCCTCCTTTGTGAGACACCGCCCCTGCACTTGGGGGACTGTTGCTGCTCCCTTGGAAGATGTGGTAGAGCTCTCCAGGATGGGAATTCAATATTCTCTCATTTATTAAATGATTCTCCACCCACTGTGACCATGCCCCATGTGCATTTGAACAATTTTATGTTCAGTTGAACATAAAAGTTATGTATGTTCAGTTGAACTTCCTCCCATGCACCCCCCCATCCCTGACACTCCCCACCAATGATCCTCTCCCACCCCAGTTGTGACCCTTCTGTGATCCAAAGCTTCTTTAAAAATGAAGCCAACACAATAGCCAAATACAATTAATAGGAAATGAAATAATGATAAGTTTAAATGTTAGAAATGAAATACATGAAAATTAAAAAAAAAAAAAAAAACTAAAACTAAAATTAAATTAAAAGATTGGGATATTTGAAAAAATTTAAAACAAATTTTTTTGACATTTTGCCTTTTACCACTGCAATATCTGGTTTCCAGTCTATACCATGACACCTTACCCCTCTCACTCCCCAGTGTCTCACAATTTTTCATTTTATTTTCAAAGAAGTTTAAGGTCACAGCAAATTCACACACAGGATACGAAACTCTCATATACCCAACCTCCTCCCCCTTTCCTCACCCCATATTAAAATCTTTTTGTATGAGGATGTTAGCATTGTTATAACTGATATACAGATACTTGCATCTGTTCTCTCTTTTTCTTTGATAGTCTGGCTAAAGGTTTTTCAATTTTATTGATCTTCTCGAAGAACCAACTCTTAGTTCTGTTTATTTATTGTAGTGCTTTCTTATTTTCTATTTCATTTAGTTCTGCTCTAATCTATGTTATTACCTTCTTTCTACTTCTTTTGCAGTTAGTTTGTTGTTGTTTTTCCAATTCCTCCAGGTATGCAGTTAGGTCTTAAATAAATTTAAGTTCTTTCTTCTTTTTTAATATATGTATTTATGGCTATGGATTTCCCTCTCAGGACAACTTTGGTTGCATCCCATAGGTTTTGATATGTTGTGTTGTCATTTTCATTAGTCTCAAGGTAGTTACTGATTTCTTTTGAGATTTCCTCCTTGACCCACTGTTTGTCTAAGAATGTATTTAACTTCCATATTTTTGTGCCTAATCTGTTTCTCTGGCCCTTAGTGATTTTGAATTTCATTTCATTGTAGTCAAAGAAATTTCTTTGTATAATCTCAATCTTTCTGAATTCATTGAGAGTTGTTCTGTCACCTAACTTGTGGTCTATCTTGGAGTGTGATCCATACACACTTAAGAAGAATGTATATCCTGCTGTATTTGGTTGTAGTGTTTTGTATATGTGTATTAGGTCCAGGTCTTCTAATGTATTATTCAGAGTCTTTGTTTCCTTATTGATTCTCTACCTAGAAGTTCTGTCTAAGGGTTATAATGGTATATTAATGTCTCCCACTATAATTGTAGAGGCATTTATGTCTCTACTTAGTTTTTCCAGTGTTTACCTCATGCATTTCGAGGCACCCTGATTAGGTGCATAAATGTTTATGATTGTTCTCTCTTTTTTAAAGATTACCACTTTTACTAATATATAGTGTCCATCTTCGTCTCTTAAAATACTTTTGCATTTAAAGTCTATTTTGTCTGATATTAGGAAAGATACTCATGCCCTTTTTTTGGTTATTGTTTGCTTGTAAATTGTTTTCCAGCCATTCACTTTCAGCCTCCTTGAATCCTTGTGTCTAAGGTGCGTTTCTTGTAGACCCCATATAGATATATCATATTTCCATATCCATTCTGCCACTCTGTGTCTCTTGATTTGTGAGTTTAATCCATTAACATTCAGTGTTATTACTCTAAAAAAATTTCTTACATTAGCCATATTTTCTTTGGGTTTATGTGTGTCATATGTTTTTATTTCTCTTTCTGTCTTTTTAATTGTTCTTACACTCTCCTCCAACTCTCTCTCTCCTGTTTTTTCCTTTCAACCTGTAGAACTTCCTTTAGTATTTCTTGAAGTGCAGGTTTCTTATTGGCATACTCTTTTAATTTCTGTTTATCTGTGAATAATTTGAACTCTCCATCATTTTGAATGCCAACTTTGCTGGATAGAGAATTCATGGCTGGAAGTTTTTTTTTCTTTTAATACTTTGACTATGTCATACCACTGTGTTCTTGCCTCCATGGTTTCACATGAGAAATCAGCTCTTAATCTTATTGTGCTTCTCTTGTATGTGATGGTTCTCTTTTCTCTTGCTGCTTTGAGTATTTTCTCTTTGTCTTGAGCATTTTACATTTTGGTAATTATGTGTCTTGGAGAAGGCCTGTTGGGATTTATACTGTTTTGTGTTCTTTGTGCTTCCTGGACATGTACATCCAGCTCCCTCAATAGGGTTGGGAAGTTTTCAGCCATTATATCTGTTAAAACTCCTTTTGTTCCTTTTCCCTTCTCTTCTCCTCTGTGATGCCTATAATGCTTATGTTTACGTGTTTTGTGTTATTGGTTAAATCCCTAAGTCCCTGTTGGATTTTTTTCTATCTTTTAATCTATCTGTTCTACTATCTGTTCTTTCTGATGTACTGTCTTTCACATCGCTAATTCTTTCTTCTGCCTGTTCAAATCTGCTGTTATGTGAATCTAGCGTGTTTTTGATTTCTTGGATTATGCCACTCATCATCATATCTGTTTTCTTTTTATGTATATTTACAATTTCTTCAGTATATTCTCCCACTGTCTTCTTAATATCTTTAATTTCTTCCTTCTATTCATTAATTTGGTCCATGATATTTGTTTGGACAGCTTTGTTAGGTTGTTCAATGTTCTTCATCTCTTCCTGGTTTTTAGTTTGTTCATTGGACTGCACCATGTCTTCCTGTTTTGCAGTATGGTTTGTAATTTATTGTTGTCCTCTGTTCATCATTTTATCTTGATGGTTTTATTCAGTTTATTAGCTTCTCTTTCTGCTCTTGCGTTTTATTTTGCTGGTGGTTCTGTGTGTGTTAAGTTTTCTTTTCGCACTTTGTTCTTCTTGTTCTATTTCCTTGTTTTTCTCTGTTTTCCCTTGAAGGAAAAAGATTAGGGCTAGAGGAATTGAAGGACATAAGAAAGGAAAAAGAATAATTGTAATATTGATAAAAGTTAGAAGAGGGGCTATATAAGACTTAGTAAAATGAATATTTAACTCATGTACACAGTGTAGAGAAAAGGGGAAAAAAGGGGTGTACCTTCAATGGAATGGGAAACCAAATAGAAGAAATATATAAAATGACTTAAAAGGCCATAATGTTGAGAAGAGAGAGAATGAATAAAGGGCTGAAAGGAAAAAGTTAATTAAAAAAAAAAAAACAAAATAGACAAGATAGGGATCGACACCTGTTAAGTTCAGTACTCTGAAAAAAGGTTGTATGTAAGAACCACAACAGAAAGCAGAGGATAGAAAGATGAAGGAAGCAAAAGAGTTAGCATTGTTAGAGAAAATCAATATACACTGAGAATGGGAAATCAAGGAAGAAGAAGCACAGCAAAGAAGTAACAAGCTAACAGCACCTAATTAAAAATGGGGGGGATTGGAGAGGAAAGAAAAGCAAGAAACAAAGAAAAAACAAACAAACATGCAAGCAAGCAGTAAAACAAAGCTAAGGAAGAACAGCGTTCTTCTTGAGCCCTTGTGGAACCTCTCAGCCTGCCTGTGTTCATCAATCAGTTAACCTGCTGGCTTCTCTCTGTAGGTTTTGAGACAGATTTTAGTGATTAAACTAAGTAAAAAAAAAATTTTTATGCAACTTTTTTTTTTTTTTTGCTGAAATAAGGGACCCAAAAGAAGTCCTCGTCTAGACCAAACCCTCCACCAAGGGGACCCTAATAGGTTCATGGAAACTTATCAAACCCTTCCCACTGCCTGACCCTCCCCCAGGGAAGCTGAAACTCTGATATTTCTCAGCATGTAAATATGAAATTGGCTGACTCCACCCCTCCTGAGCTGATTCAGTATCCTTGAGTGGCTCGGTAAAGCAGGATTCCTCAGCAGTTTCACCTCTCCTCTCAGCCTGGTTCCACTTCAAGCCATCTGCTTTGCTCCCTAAAGCTGCAAGGTTTCCAGGCAGCCAAATGCACAGAAATGAAACCCCTCTCCACCCTCTGCCAGAACCCTCCCATTCTTGGAGAATGCTCCCTCTCACTGGTTTACTAGTGGGAGTCAGGGCTCGCCCAAGCCCTTTGCCCTGAGGGTTGGACTTAGCCTTCCACATCCACAATTTCCAGCTGTGGAAAATCTCATGATTTTATCTTGAGAATTCCACCTTGCTATCCAGCTCCCTCCAGATCAGTGTCCCTAAGGTCCTCCCTCCATGGGCTCCCAGAACAGAGCACATGGTAAGGATCATGTCCCCAATCAGCCATCCTCTGTGAGAGAGATGGTGAGTGCCTACCTAAACTGATGTCATCTTTTATTGTATTTTCCAATAATAGGCATTTGAATTGAATTTAGATAGAAAGCAAGTCACACATTAACTAGCATTTGTAAAAATGAATAACATATTCTTAAATGATTTTATAAATGAGAGGAAAATGAGTTCATGTGTATAGGGGAATAATCTAACCATACTCATTTTTTAAACTAAAATATCATGGATATTGCTTGCCTTACAATAAGTCTGTAAATTTACTTAGAATTACTTGGAAAGATTGATTTTGTTTTGAATTTTTGGATGAAATCTTTATAATCAGCAGAAAGAAAGCATAATGATGAGATTCTTGGGAATTTCCACATGTATATAACATCCTGTGTCATGTGATTATCTTTTACAATGAGGTGTTATGTATTCAAAGTGTGTGTGTCTGTGAGTACATCTGAAATGCAGATGACAATTCAGCCTTGATAATGATGTTACTGGAACCTCATACACATTTTGTGTTTTATGTATACAGTTTCTGCTTCTTTAGTGCTGTTATTTTGTTCTTCACACTCAGATCATTGGTTTGGATAGTACTGTGTGAACACAAATTTCTGTGATGTTTTAGGAGTATGTGACCTTCAAGGACGTGGCTGTACACTTCACACAAGAAGAGTGGGACCTGTTAGACACATCCCAGCAAAATTTGTTCAGAGAAGTGATGCTGGAGAATGTCAATAACCTGGTCTCAGTAGGTGAGGCTCTCAAAAATTTTCTGCCATTTTTATCTGTCTATCTCTTATCTATCTACCAACTGTCTCACCTATCTATCTCACTATATATTTATCATAAATAATCTTCAATTTATTATTCAAATATCAAATCCTCCATATTGTATAATCTTTATTTTCTCTTATATTTTTATATTTTATCATTTTAATACATTTATATTATTATAAAAAATAAAACTGCCTAAGGGAATATTTCCTTATATTTATGTGCATCTAGTTCACCCAATAGAATTTAATTTTCTTCACTACAACTTAATGTCCTTATTCTGAGAACTCCATGAATACTTTTTGAATGGATAAGAAATTCACTATAGTGAAATAACTATTCTGATCCAAGGGTTATGCTAAGGCTTCAGAACATAGTAGTAAAACATTGCCTATATCCTTTTCCATATAGAATTTAGATCATTCTTCTGGGATTTATGTTAATTGTATTATTTTTTAACATAATATACAATCAATTTGGAAACAGATTTCTTCCCATTTAGAATATAGACAACACTGCAGTTTCTTTTTATACTAGTGCATGGGTAACAATAACCAGTGGTCCTCATTGAATTGGGCAAAAGGTCAAGATTTACAATTTCTGTTGATATATTATCAATGATCTGAGTTCTAGGTTTTGTTGCATTACTGACTGTATTAGTCAGCCAAAGGGGTGTTGATGTAAAATACCAGAAACCAGTTGGTTTTTATAAAGGGTATTTATTTGGGGTAGAAGTCCACAGTTACCAGGCCATAAAGCATTAGTTTCTTCCCTCACCAAAGTCCATTGCCACGTGTTGGAGCAAGACAGCTGCTAACATTTGCCAGGATTCAGGCTTCTTGGGTTCCTCTCTTCCCAGGGCTCTGTTTCTCTC
This sequence comes from Tolypeutes matacus, assembly GCA_026826555.1. Taxonomy (NCBI): domain Eukaryota; kingdom Metazoa; phylum Chordata; class Mammalia; order Cingulata; family Chlamyphoridae; genus Tolypeutes; species Tolypeutes matacus. Next base: position 4,680,641 of record JAKSZT010054586.1, read on the forward strand.
TGAGCTCAGCTCCTGTTTCCTCCATAAGGTCAGCTGTAGACTGCCAGGCCTTCTAGGTTTTGCCTCTCTCCACAAGATCAGCTGTGAACTGTCAGGTGAATGGCTTGTCTCTATCCCAGGGCCTTCTCTCCTTCCTCATGATGAAGCTCCTCCATCTCCTCACCTCCCCAGGCTCCAGCATCAAAACTCCAACATGAGAACTCCAACTCAAAACCTACTACTACTCTGTCCTTTTGCATGTCTTTTATATTTGATTCCCCACCCACCAAATGGTGGGGCTCAATGCCCTACTGATGTGGCCCAGTCAATGACCTAATCATAACTTAAACATGCCCAGATTAACAGACCAGTTTACAAGCATAATCCAATATCTCTTTTAGGAATTCATAACGATATCAAACTGCCAAACTGCTACACTGACCTTCAATGCTTACGTTATTCTTTGGTAACCTGCCATGTACATCATGATCATGTTTTGTTACTATCAGAATTAAAAATCCAGGTAGCTTTTTTCATAGAAACAGGATGTCAAGCCTGCAAAACAGATGTGCTTTCCCAGCTGGAACAAAGAGAAGTGTGGAGAGAAGGAATAGGATTTCCTCAATACCAGATTTCAGGTGAGCTCTAAGGACCTGGGCATCAGAAGAGTGGTCTCATGATATAGTGAGTATGTGATTGAATATTTTAACTTCAGGATTCCTTAAGTAAATTATGATTTCTTTATGTTTACTTACATGAGTTATGGTTTCTAAAATGTAGCTGTGGATGATGGGGAAATTTTAGTTACGTGTTTTTTTTCCTTATACATCTCAAGCTTTATCAAGTGTCATTGGCATTGTGAAAGGGGGGATATTCATTTGTTATTGCAAGTAATTCTTCCCATGATCCTTGTCCTGGTCCTATTCTTAGAGCTTTTTCCCCTCTTTTTTACCTTCCTGACATACCAACTTCTTTTTTCTCATATACCATGCTTGAAATCTTTTTTGAATTGTAATGACCTATAATGTTTTCTTATCCCTAAAGTATTCATTAATTTGATATTCTTTGCCAGCTAATTTTGAATGTGGGAAACATACTGAAAGAGATACCTGGAACTTTTTTAAATTTTTGTCTCCCTAATGATATGCTAACAATTCTTTTTAAATTACTACAGGGAGGAAAAGTACCTTTAAAATATGTGAAATGATAGAAATGATAGACAACCAACCTACCTGTAAAAAAGACAATTCTAAAATCACAGCATTGGTAAGCTTAATTTTTTGAACCCTAGTATTCCAAAGAGATGTCTAGTGATGGAATGAATTAGGAATGCAGTAAAATCATGAAATTGTAATTAATGTTGGGATTGTGTGTTAATCAAACAAAAACCTGTGATAGTTTGAATTAAGGTAAAAATTAACCTAAACACAAATTCTTCCTTGAGTTTATATAAAAAATCAATTGCATAAACATGTTTCACATAATTAATCTTTGAAACATCATGAAGCTCAAAATTAATCAGACACTTCTGCAACTAGGTTGTTATAATAGAGAATATCTCTGTGTATGGAGTAGTATAATGTGTATATGAAACCATCATGGCAAATATTTTAATTGGAGACTATCAATAGTAGATTAGTCTTGGTTTCATATGTAGAGAAATGAAGAAATTCATTGTTTTGGGCAAATGTTTTACAGTCTCACATCTCATTCCCCACCAGAGATCTCACACCAAAAAGAATTCCTTTAAATGCAATTATTTGAAAGAAGATTCCTCTCACACATCTGCAGTGAACCAACATGCATTCATTCACATGGCAAAGAAATCCTATTTCAGGAAACCACCTCCAGCAGTCCTCAGTGATCATTCATCTTTTAATCAACATAAGTGTATTCAACCTAGAAGTAAATCATATGAATGTTCCCAAAGTTCTAAAAATTCTATCCAGTGCTCTGACCTCAGACAATATAATGGAATTCCCATTAGAAAGAAGCCCCATGAAAGTCATCTATGTCAGAAAATTTTCAGTCAACATTCCCACCTTCAACAACATGAGAGAAATCACACTGGAGAGAAACCCCATGAATGTCATCAATGTGGGAAAGCCTTCAGTCAATATGCTCATCTTAAAGTACATGAGAGAAACCACACTGAAGAGAAACCCTATTATTGTCATCTTTGTGAAAAAGGCTTCAGTCACTCCTCTTCCCTAAAACTACATGAAAGGACTCACAGTGGAGAGAAATCCTATGAATGTCCTGTTTGTGAGAAAGCTTTCAGTTACTCCTCTTCCCTCAAACAACATGAGAAAACTCACACTGGAGAGAAACCCTATGAATGTCCTCAATGTGGGAAAGCCTTCAGTCAATATGCTCATCTTAAAGTACATGAGAGAAACCACACTGAAGAGAAACCCTATTATTGTCATCTTTGTGAAAAAGGCTTCAGTCACTCCTCTTCCCTAAAACTACATGAAAGGACTCACAGTGGAGAGAAATCCTATGAATGTCCTGTTTGTGAGAAAGCTTTCAGTTACTCCTCTTCCCTCAAACAACATGAGAAAACTCACACTGGAGAGAAACCCTATGAATGTCCTCAATGTGGGAAAGCCTTCAGTCAATATGCTCATCTTAAAGTACATGAGAGAACTCACACTGGAGAGAAACCTTATGAATGTCCTCTTTGTGAGAAAGCCTTCAGTCACTCCTCTTCCCTAAAACAACATGAGAGAACTCACACTGGAGAGAAATCCTATGAATGTCATTTATGTGGGAAAGCTTTCAGTCGACATTCCCACCTTCAACGACATGAGAAAACTCACACTGGAGGGAAACCCCATGAATGTCATCTATGTGGAAAAGCCTTCAGACAATATGCTTATCTTAAAGAACACGAGAGAACTCACTCTGGAGAGAAACCCCATGAATGTCATCTATGTGGGAAAGCTTTTGTTTATGCCTCTTCCCTTAAAGAACATCAGAGAACTCACACTGGAGAGAGACCATATGAGTGTCATCTTTGTGGTAACACCTTCAGTCATTCCTCTTCCCTGAAAAAACATCAGAGAACACACACTGGAGAGAGACCATATGAATGTCATTTTTGTGGGAAAGCCTTCAGACAATCCTTTTCCATAAAACAACATGAGAGAACTCACACTTGAGAGAAACCCCATGAATGTCATCTATGTGGGAAAGCCTTTGGTCAATATGCTCATCTTAATGTACATGAGAGAACTCAAACTGAAGAGAAACTGTATGAATGTCACCTTTGTGGGAAAGCTTTCAGTCACTCCACTTCCCAAAAACAACATGAGACAACTAACACTGGAAAGAATGCCCATTAATATCATCTATATGGGAAAACCTTCAGTCACACCTCTTCCCTAAAAAAAATATCAGATGGCTTGCACTAGAGGGAGACCACATGAATGTCATCTTCATGGCAAAGCCTTCAGTCAATCCTCTTCCCTAACACATCATGAGAGAACTCACACTGGAGAGAAACCCTATGAATGTCTTCTATGCAGGGAAGCTTTCAGTTGACATTCCCATCTTCAAGGACATGAGAGAACTCACCCTGGAGGGAAACTATATTTATGTCAACCTTATGGGAAAGACTTCATTCAATCATCTTCCCTAAAACAACATGAAAATTCACACTGAAGAGAAACCCGTGAATGACAACTGCATGGAAGCTTTCAATCAACATTCCCATCTTCAATGACATGAGAGAACTCACACTGGAGAGAAAAACTATGAATGCAGTACTTTTGAGAAAGGCTTCTTTCATCCATATTCCATTTTAAAAAAATGAAAGAACTCACAATGGAGATAAACTATGAATATCATCAATGTGGGAAAACATTCATTCATTGTTCTAATCTAGATGACATGAGACACCTCACACTGGAGAGAAGCCCTATGAGTTTCATCAATGTAGGTAATCTTTCAGTCAACATTCCCATCTCCAACATCAGGAGACAACTCACATTGCAGAGAAACCCTCTAAGTGTCATTTATGTGTGAAAAACTTCAGTCAATTTTATAATCTTAAAAACCATGAGAGAACTCACACTGTAAAAAAACTGCATGAATGCTGTCTATGTAGGAAAACTTTCACCTGTATTTCTTCCCTCAGGCTATATTACAGAATTCATGCTGGACAGAAACAATAATATCATATGTATGGGAAAACCTTAATTTTTCTGGCCTTAGACAATAAGAGATTATTCAAATGGAGAAAATCCCTATGAATATCAACAATTTGAGATAGTCTTCAGTCAGTATTCTTATTTTAAGTGTAACAACTTGCATATTTAAGAGACTTCAGCTGTAGATTTGACCTTTAAACATACCAGAGATCTCTCATTCTGAAGAAACACTGTTTTTAATGTGTTCAGAAATTCCTGTCATCATTCATACTACTTGAGATAATCTAATAACATTCATACTGGTGAGAATCCATATGCATGTTATGTAGCAAAGCCCTTAATAGATAAATAATATACTATGTGAGAAAACACATAAAGTAAATATAATGGAACTGGAGAGGCCTCTTCTACTACTGTAATAAGCTAATCAGAAAAATCACTTGTGAGGAATTCTACACCTGTACTCAATGTGGGATTGTCTTAAATCCTAATTTTTACTTTAAATTAAATGACTGGACTCCAAAAAGAGTGAAACACTAGGTCTGTAATCACTGTGAGCTTTCATTCAGTCACAGCTAAGCCTTCATGTGCTAAAGGAAACTCAGCTTAAGAAAAACCACAAAACATTAAATAAAAGAAAGAAGACTTCATTAGAATGATGAAACTACTTGAGGGATTTCCAGAAAATTCATTGTGGAGAATGCAATGAAAAATCATGGGAAATCATTTATTCAGAGTTTGGGAGGTTGTGTGCATCAGTAATTTTGTTTCTTTGATGGATATTGATGGATATGGTTTGTGCAAATTATTGGGTCTCTGATAGATGATTTTGTTAATATCAACTGGAAATTTTATAGGTTTGGGGATGAATGTATTTCTCTGTTTGCCTTTCCTGGGTCAGTAATTAAATATCTAAAGGGGAGGACAGATATGGTCACTTTGTTCCTAATTTTAGCTAAAACAATACTTCATCTCTGTAACTAGAAATTTTATCAGTCGGTGTGAGAATCATACACACAGTAGTTCACTGTTCCAGGCAGAGTTCCAGATCATTCCCACTTCCCACTGCTAATTTCCCAGTAGGAAGTATCCAGGAAAAATGCACTGCAATAAATATCTTGCTAATAAAATGTCTAATAGATTCCAAAACTTTCCATACCCATAGGCAATGCCATTATGATGGTTGACATTTGGAAATCCTGTCCTTGACATTAATTATTAAAACATTAAGTTCCAGAGCATGCAAATATGGAAATTTTACACCTAAGTTTTTAAAAAAATCAATTTTATTGATACATATTAGTAAAGAATACAATCCATCCAAAGTATATTTTCAGTGGTATTTGGCACAATCACGTAGTTGTGTGTTCATCACTTCGATCATTATTGGAACATTTTCATTATTTTAAGAATAATGAAAAAACAAAAATTCATCACCTCTCAATCTCTCTTTGATTCTTCTGATGTGCATAACTGCTCTTTTTGGTTATTCTTGTGTATTAATTTATTTTAAAGTTTAATTTAGATATAGACACATACCTTACAATCTATCCTAAGTGTATAATCAGTGGGTCTTAGTATAATCAAAATGTTGTGCCTTCATCACCAAAATAGTTTTAGAAAAATTTCATTACTCCATAAAGAAAAGCTCATGGAAAAAGATGTGGCTCAAGTGATTGGTCTCCTGTCTACCATACAGGACATCCAGGGTTCAATTCCTGGGGCCTCCTGGTGAAAGGCAAGCTGGCCTGTGTGGTAAGCTGGCCCACACAGCATGCTGGTCCATGCAGAAGAGCTGTCCCATGCAGGGGTGTTGGCCAACATGGAGTGCTAGCACACATGGAGAGCTGGCACAGCAAGAGGATGCAACAAAAAGAGACACAGAGGAGAAAAAATAAGAGACACAGCAGACCAGGGAGCTGAGGTGACACAAGAGATTGAACACTTCTCTCCAACTCTGGAAGGTCCCAGGATCAGTTCCTGGGGCCACCTAAAGAGAAGACAAGCAGACACAGAAGAGTGCACAGAGAGCAGACAGCAAGCACAAAACAATGAGGGAGGGCAAAATAAATAAATAAAATAAATCTTTAAAAAAAATTCTGTTGGAGGAATCTGAAAATAAAATTTAAAAAAAAGAAAAAAGAAAAATTCCACACCTCTTAGCAGTCACCTCACAATACACCTATCCTGTCACAACCTTACATTACTAATCTAATTTCATACTTATAAATTGATTTATATTTGCATATTAAATAAATGGAATCATACACTTTTGAATTTATTTTTGTATATGGTGTGATAGACTGGTCTACCTAATTTTTGTTATAATTTTTTAAATTATTTTTAAAACATACTTAGATCACAGAAATGTTACATGAAAAATGTAGGGGGTTACCATATGCCCCACTCACTACCACTCCTGCACATTCACACATTAACAACATTGTTTACTAGTGTGGTACATTTGTTATAATTGATGAACACAGATTGGAGCATTGCCGCTAATGTGGATTATAGTTTACATTATAAACTCTCTTCCACACAATTGTATAAGTTATGATAAGATATATAATGGCCTGTATCTCTCATTGCAATGTCATTCAGGACAATTCCAAAGTCCAAAAAATGCCCCCATATTACACCTATTTTTCCCTCTGCCATCATTCATTCCCCAATACTGAGGATTTGGGGTTGTTGATGTCCACTCCACCTATAATTAGAGCGGGCTTAGGTCCCATCAGGCAGATGGATGGGACTATCTTGCTTGCAGTTGTACACTCTGTTCATTGGGATGGTTATTGTCCATCATCCTTTCCAAGTTAGTTGTCCTGGATGAGTCCAATAAACTGGTGAGCAGATTTTGCAAGTCTGTTGAGATTCAGGACCAAACTGGCAGATGGAAAACCCAAAGATTTAAGTCTCTTCGACAAAAACTATCAACTCTAATACTAACTATAGGTTCAAATTGAAGGGGCAGAAGAGCCATGTGTAGGGAAACCACAACTTAGTCCAACTCTGTCACACTGGGTAGCATAAATTTCAAAGTTGGGGCCATTGGTAGGGCACCAAACTGCAGGGCTGTCTGCCCCACCCATAGTGTACAGATGTCTCTAGAGCCCTCAGTAGCCCCACTATTTGAGGGCATATCTCCTATAGCAGTCAATGAGATCCTGCTGAGAAGTGCATAATTGTAATCTCTGGGATGACCTCACAACTCACTTTGAAGTCTGCTAGCCATATAAACTCACTGTATTTACCACTTCCTCCTTTTTTTCAAGGTCTTTTCCAGTTGCATTGCTAGTTGATGCTTGATAGTAATCCCTTGGTGCCAGAGAGGCTCATCCCCAGGAGTCATGTCCCATGCCATTTGGAACGTAATGCATTCATATACTGAGTTTGGCTTAGAGAGAGGCCACATTTGAGCAATAAGGTGGCATCCAGGAGGTAACTCTTAGGCAATCTAGAATACTAGGCTTTCAATTTCAAAAGAAAAAATTCATAAGTACAGTCATCAATATCAAGGGCCTATCAATGGTCCATGCTACTTCACTAGTCAATGCCCTTGTACTTAGGGGATTCTTGCTTTCCTATTAGTGAATGTGGCAGAACTCACCAAGATGGGAATTGGATATTCTTTAAGTTATTGTGTAGATCTCCACCCACCATGACAATGCCCTATGAACATTGGTACTCATTCATATGCCTTATAAGTATGCCGCAGGTGAACTTTCTCCCATGCATCCACATCATTGACACCCTGCACCAGTGAACCTCCCCTGCCACACTTCTGTTATCCAAAAATTCATTTAAAATGAAGCCAACATAACCAAATAAAATTAATTGAAAAATGAAATAATAATGATAGTTTTTAAAATGTCAAAAAAATATAAAAAATTAAAAGGAATTAGAAATAATAAAAGATTTAAAAATATTTGGCATATGACATTCATCACTATAAGAACTATTGTCTTGTATGTAGTGACATTTTCTTCCATTTATTCCCGCAGTGTCTGATTTTTTTTTTTTTTCATTTTATCTTCAAAGAAGCTTTAGGTAACAGAAAAGTCACATAGAGAATATTTGGGATTCTCACATACCCAACATCCTGGTTTTCTACTTTCCCCTATTAACAACATTTTACATGTGGATGGTACATCTGTTAAATTGATATACAAATATTGAAGCATTGCTACTAAACATGGTCAGTGATTTACATTATGGTTTACATTTTGGAACATTACAATTTTATAAGTTTTGATGAAATTTAACATGGACTGAATACATCATTGCAAGATCATACAGAACAATTCCAATGCTCCCAAAATGCCACATGTTCCATCTATTCTATTCTTCCTTCCCCTCCCCTCAGGACCCACAGCAACCACCAAGCTTCACTCTTTGAAGTACAAGATTCATAGTTACTTGCAACAATATTGAGGGCTTATAGTCCTGGCCTGTGCTCCCCTATTAGGCACTGCCTCTCCTTTCAAGAGACTCCTCCCCCTCTATTTGAGAACAGAGCAGGACTCCCCAGGATGGGAATTCAACACCTTACCATTCATTGTGTGCATCTCCACCCACTGATTCAATGCACTAAGACAGGATGAACACTCACATACTCCATAGAAGCCTGCCCCAGGTACACCCTGTCCCACATGTCTCCCATATCTAACACCCAAACCAGTAGCCCTCACCTACTATATTATGCAAAAAAAAAAAATATATTTCCAACATTGTAGTTTAAACCACATGCCTGCAAATCCCCACAGTTCATCCTCTCCCTCCTCCAATCCTCTCCCTTGTTCCAAGGACATTGCAACCACCTCCACCCTAAAACCTTCACAAGCCAGCACTGTTCAACCAAACAGCATCACTGCACCACTGTCATGACTATCCACTTTACCACTACACCCTTCCACCTTATCATAGATTTTTCCCATATTGGCATTGGCTCTCAACCCTGTATTCCCTTTCTGTCTGTAAAATTATATTCCATACTCTAACTTTGTGAGTCTCTTCAACTAGGTTAATTCATGTCAGTTTAGGTCATATAATATGTATCTATCAGTGCCCGGTTTGAATCACTGAACATAAGGTCTTCAGGGTTCATCCATGTTAACCCCTGTGTTAATATTGCATTCTTTCAGCTGAGCAATATTATAATACCTTGTATATGTATACCAGAATTTGCTTGTCCAGTCATCTGTTGATGGATATTTGGGCTCTTACCAAAGTTTGGAAATAGTGAATAATGTTGCTATGAACATTGGTTTGTATATATCTGTTCATGTCCCTGCTTTCATTCTTCTCAGTATATACTCAGCAGTGAGATTTCTGGATCATATGCAGTTCAATTGTTAGCTTCCTGAGGAACTGCCAGCCTGTTCTCCAGAATGGTTGCATCATTCTGCATTCCCACCAGCAGTGGATAAGGGTTCCTATTCCTCCACATCCTCTCAAATACTTGCAGTACTCAGTTTTTTAAAAGCCACCATTCTAATGGGTGTAATATGATATTTCATTGTAGTTTTGGTTTGCATTTCCCTAATAGCTACTGGTGTTAAGCATCTTTTCATGTGAATTTTAGCCATTTTTATTTCTTCTCTGGAGCAGTGTCTCTTCAAAACACCCATTTTTAAAATGGGTTGCTTGTTTTTTTTTATTTTCAAGGTACAGTATTTCTTTATATATGCTGGATATTAGGCCCCTATCAGAAATATGGATACCAAATATTTTCTCCCATTCAGTAGGCTGCTTTTTCACTTTCTTGACAAATTCCGTTTAGTTGCAAAGTTTTAAATTAAGAGGAAGTCCTATTTATCTATTTTTTCTTTCATTGCTTGTTCTTTGGGTGTAAACTTCATGAAACCATTTCCTAATACAAGGTCTTGTAGATGCTTCCCTACATTATCTTCCAAGTTCTTCATTGTCTTGGCTCTTATATTTAGATCTTTGATCCTTTTTAAGTTAATTTTTCTATAAAGTAAGAGATGACATTTCTCTCTCATTCTTTTGAATATGGATACCCAGCTCTCCAAGCACCATTGTTTGAAGAGGCCATCCTCCCCTTGTTGTGTTTGCTTAGTGGCCTTCTCAAATATCAGTTGACTGTTTATGCAAGGATCAATTTCAGAACTCTCAGTTCAGTTCCATTGGTCAGTACATCTATCCTCATGCCAAAACAATGCAATTTTGGCCACTGTATCTTTGTAGTATGTTTTAACATCAGGAAGTGTGATTCCTCTGATTTTGTTTTTCTTTTTCAATATATCCTTTGCTATTCAGGGCCCCTTGTCCTTTCAAATAAATTTTACAATTATCTTTTCCAATTCAGTAAAAAATGCTGTGGTAATTTTTATAGGGATTGAGTTAAATCTGTAAATCAGTTTGGAAAGGATATACATCTTAATGATGTTTAGTCTTGTCCATAAACAGGGAATATTCTTCCATTTATTTAGGTATTTATTGATTTCCTTTAAAAGTGTTTTGTAGTTTTCTGTGTACAACTCATTTACATCTTTAGTTAAATGTATTCCAAGGTATTTGATTCTTTTAGTTGGTAGTGTAAATGGGATTTTTTTTTTATTTCCTCTTCAGATTGCTCATTATTGGTATGCAGAAATGTGACTGATTTTTGCATATTAATCTTATAACCTGCCACTTTACTGAACTCATTTATAAGCTCTAGAAACTTTACTGTAGCTTTCTCAGGGCTTTCACGGTATAGGATCTTGACTGTAAATAGTGAAATTTTTACTTCATCCTTTTCAATTTGGATGACTTTTGTAAATTTTTCTTGCCTAGGTCCTTGAGCAAGTACTTCTAACAATCAAGAAGAGGTTACAGTGGGCATCCTTGTCTCATTCCAAAGCTTTCAGGATTTCACCATTGAATATGATGTTAGCTGTGCATTTTTCATATATACCCCTTATCAGGTTGAGGAAGTTTCCTTCTATTCCTATCTTTTGAAGTGTTTTTATCAAGAAGGGTGGCATATTTTGTCAAATGCTTTTTCTGCATCTATAGAGATTATCATGTCATTTTTTTCTTTCAATCTGTTTATATGGTATATTACATTGATTTTCTTATGCTGAACCTTACTTGGATAGGAAGGATGAAACCCACTTTGTCATAGTGTATAATTCATTTGCTGTGTTGTTGAATCAATTAGTAAGTATTTTGTTGAGGAATTTAGCCTCTAAACTCATTAAAGATTGGTCTGTAGATTTCCTTTCTTGTGGCATCTTTGTTTGGCTTTGGTATTGGGGTGATGTTGACATCATGAAATGAATTAGGGAATGTTCCTTCTACTTAAGAGTTTAAGCAGAATTATTTTTTATTCTTTCTGGAATGTTGGGTAGAATTCACCTCTGAAGCCATCTGGTCCTGGGCTCTTCTTCTTTTTTTTTTTTTTTTTTTTTTCATTTATTTTTATTTTTTTGCTTTTTTTAAACTTTATTTTGTACATTTAATAATTGAAAATATAAACAATTAAAAACTAAAAGTAAACACAGATGAATAAATATATACATTTCTTAATTAAATCTATTGGATACATACAGATTTTTTTTTTGAATCAAACTATATATTGCACAATATATTTGGTTCATAGTAATGCATTCATACAGTATTTGTCCTTTTGTGTCTGGCTTGCTTCACTCAACATAATGTCCTCCAGGTTCATCCATGTTGTCATATGCTTTATGACTTCATTTCTTCTTATTTGGGAGGTTTTTGATGACTAATTCAATATAATTGCTTGTGATTGGTCAGTTGATTTCCTGAATTTCTTCTTTCATCAGTGTAGGCTGCTTGTGTATTTCTAGGAATTTGTCCATTCCCTCTAAATTATCCATCTTGTTGACATATAATTTTTCAAAGTATCCTCTTATGATACTCTATTTCTGTGACATCTGTGGTGATATCTCCTTCCTCATTTCTTATTTTATGTATTTGCACCTTCACACTTTTTTCCTTTGTTAGTCTAAGGTTTGTCAATTATATTAATCCTTGTGAAGAACCAGCTTTTTGTTTTTTCTAGTGCTTTCTTATTTTCAATTTCACTTAGTTCTGCTTTAATCTTTGTTATTTCCTCCTTTATACTTACTTTGGAGTTAGTTTGTTTTACTTTTTCTAATGCTCCATGTGTGCAGTTAGGTCTTTCATTTTAGATCTTTCTTCTGTTTTAATATAGTCATTTATGGCTAAGAATTTCCCTCTAAGTACAGGTTTTGCTGAATCCCATAGGTTTGGATACACTGTGTTGTCATTTTCTTTAGTTTCAATGTAGTAACTGATTTCTTTTGCAATTTCCTCCTTGACCCACTAATTGTCTAAGAATGTGTTGTTTAACTTCCATATCTTTGTGGTTAATCTGCTCCTCTGCCCCTTACTGATTTCCAGCTTTACTCCATTGTGGTCAGAGAAAGTACTTTGTATAATTTCAATCTTTCTGAATTAATTGAGAGTCTTTCTAGGGCCTAGCATAGATCAAGGAATGATCACTATCCACTTGAGGAATATGTATCCAGATGTTCTGGGGAGTAATGTTCTGTATATGTCTTTTAGGTCCAGATCCTCTAATGTATTATTCAAGTTCTTCAATTATTGATTCTCTGTCAAGATGTTTTGTCTAATGGTGATAATGGTGTTTTAAGATCCCCCACTATAACTGTAGAGGCATCTATTTCTTCACTAAGTTTTCTTAATGTTTGCCTCATGTATTTTCAGGAGCCCTGGTTAGGTGCATAAATGTTTATGATTGTTCTTTCTTCTTGATAGAGTACCCCTTTTATTAATATATAGTGGCCTTCTTTGTCTCTTAACAAGGGTTTTGCTTTTAAAGTCTATTTTGTCTGATGTTAGTATAACTATTCCCACTCAGTTTTGGTAATTGTTTGCTTGTAAAACTCTTTTTCAGCCATTCACTTTCAGCCCCCTTTCAGCCCTGAGTTTAAGGTGAGTTTCATAGACAGCATATAGATGGGTCCTATTTCCTTATCCATTCTGTCAATCTCTCTCTTGATTGGAGAGTTTAATCCATTAACATTCAATTTTATTATTATGAAGGTATTCCTTTCCTAGCCATATTATCTTTAGGTTTCTGTATGCCATATATTGGTTTTATTTCTTGTTTTATCTTTTTGGTTTTTCTTGCAATCTCCTCCAACTCTATCTCTCTTGGTTTTTCCTTTCAACCTTCAGAATTCCCTTTGGTATTTATTGATGTGCAGGTTTCTTATTGACAAACACTCTTAATTTTTGTTTATCTGTGAATATTTTTTTAACTCTTCCTCATTTTTGAATTTCAGCTTTTCTGGATAGAGAATTCTTGGCTGGAAGTTTTTCTTTTAGCACCTTAACTATGTATACCACTGCCTTCTTGCCTCCATGATTTCAGATGAGAAATTAACACTTAATCTGTATTAGTCAGCCAAAGGTGTGCTGAAGCCAAATACCAGAAATCAGTTGGTTTTTATAAAGGGTATTTTATTTGCAGAAATAGCTATAGTTACCAGGACATAAAGCATGAGTTACTTACCTCACAAAAGTCTATTGCCATGTGTTGGAGCTTGATGGCTGCTGATGTCTTTGAGGTTTCAGGCTTCCTGGGTTCCTCTCTTCCCAGGTCTTGCCTCTCTCTGGGCTCAGTTGCTCTGCTATCTTCACAAAGCCAGCTGTAGACCATCAGGCAAACTACTCTGTCTCCCTCCCTGGAACTTGATTCTCCCTGGGGTCAGCTGCTCTGCATTCCCCTGTGTGTTTACTTCTTGGGCTTCAGCTCAAATCTCCCAACTCTGTCCTTTGCCATGTCTTTTCTCTGTGAGTCCCTGCCCTACTGATGTGGTCCAATCAAAGTCCTAATCATAATTTAATCAATTAGTGATACCTCTGACAGATCAGCTTACAAACATAATCAAATAACTATTTTTGGAATTCATAAACAATGCCAAACTGCTACATAATTTGAGCTTCACTCATATGTGATTGATCTCTTTTCTCTTGCTGCTTTCAGTGTTTTCTTGTTGTCTTGAGCATTGGACATTTTGACAAGTATATTTCTTGAATTAGTCCAGTTAGGATTCATACTGCTTGGGGTGTGCTGTACTTCCTGGACATGTACATTCCATGTCCCTCAATAGAGTTGGGAAATTTTCAGCCATCATGTCCTCCAGCACTCCTTCTGCCCCCTTTCTCTTCTCTTTTCCTTCTGGGATACCTACAATGCATAAGTTTGTGCATTTCATGTTGTCATTGTAGTCCCTAAGTCCCTGATGAATTTTTATACCTTTTCATCTATCTATTCTACTATCTGTCTGATTTGAGATGTACTGTCTTCCACATCACTAAATCTTTCCTCTGTTCAAATCTGCTGTTATGTGTTTCCAGTGCATTTTTTATTTCTTGCATTTTACCATTCATCACCATCATATCCATTATCTTTTTATGTATGTTTACAATTTCTTAGGTATGTTCCCCCAGTGTCTTCTTAATAACCTTAATCTCTTCCTTCATTTCATTAAGTTGACTCATGATGTTTGCTTGGACAGCTCTGATTAATTGTTCCATGTTATGTATCTCATCTTGTTTTATATTTTGTTCATTAGATTGGGCCATGTATTCCTGTTCCTTAGTTTGGCTTGTAATTTTTTTGTTGGTGTCTAGGCATCTGTCTTGATGGATTTATTCAGTTGGTTAGCTTCTCTTTCTACTCTATGGTTTTTTTTTTTTCATTTTTATTTGTGTGTAAGGTTTCCCTTTGACACTTAGTTCCTCTTATTCTTTTTCCTTGCTGTTGCCTATGTTCCTTTGGGAAAAAGAAGAATTAGTAGCAGAGAAAAGGAGTAAAGAAGAGAAAAATAATAACAGTATAATAATAAAAAAGGTAGAGGAGGAACCATATAAGACTTAGGAAAATAAACAATTAACTCATGTAAAAAATCATAAGTACAGAGGAATAAGAGTAAAAAAGGTAGAATAGAAAATTGAAATGAGAAATAAAATAGAGAAAAATAAGTAGAATGATTTAAAAGGCCAGAATGATGGGAAAAAAGGAAAAGAAAAAACAACAATAACAACAAAAAAACAGCTGGACAAAAGAGAAAGAAATAAAAACAAAACAATTGAAAAAATCAAACAGAAATTGATGAAATGAAAGAAAAACAACATTAAACAGAGGATAGAAAAATGAAGGAAAGAAAAGAAATTATGTAGGTAGAAAAAATCAACTAAAGGGAAAAAAGGGAAACAAAGAAAGAGGAAACACAACAAGAAGAAAAACAGCAGCAACTAAAAGAAAAGAACAACCGAGGAAAAACAGCTTTCCTCTTAGGCCCCTAAGGAGCTTCTCAGGCTGCCAGTATTCATCCATCAATCATCCTGCAGCGTGCCCTCTGCAGGTAATGTACAGGGTTTTATTGAGTGAAATAAGGAAAAAAGAAAAAAAAAGGAACATTTAAAAAATTGATCAAAAAAAAAAACTGAAATAAAAAGAACATCTGCATATTTCCTATCACAAGATATCACCTGGATGCCTGATAACCTGGTGGATCACTTCTCCACTTCACTATGGAGATCAAGGAATCAAACTAGCAGCCTCATATATGCAAGGTAAGAATTCCTCCACTGACCTAAATTGTCTCCTTAGGTTGATTTGGCTTTAGAAAGCTCTCTGCCCCATTTACCCCCATGTGTTTTATACTACAATTTGCTGGAGTCCTGCTGATTAGGACCTTGTCCCATCCCCTCTTTATTCTAGTTCTTCTCTTTCCAAGATGGCTGGGCAGGACAGCCTGCCTGAGTACATAGCCCTCTCCTCTTCCCATTAGGTTAGGGTCCCTTCTGAGATACCAAGGGGGCTCAGCTGGCCAAACTCCCTGCAAGAAACCACTGACTACCTGCTGCCAGGCCCATCTTCCTCCCAGGGAATGCCCCTCCCAGTCAACTGGCAGCAGTAAGCCAGGGATTCCTCCAATGCTCCTTGCCCTGAGGGTGGGGTATATGTGCCATTTCCAGCCACAGTTGCAAGCAACTCATGGTTTTCCTTTGGCTTCTTTATCTTTCCAGTACCCTTCTAGATGACTCAGAGCACCTTCTAATATATATATCCAAAGCAACTCCTTTAGAAAGGTCACTGCCTTCTATCCACTTTTTTTTTCTGAGAGGGTCAGACTCTGCCTACCTACTTCAGGACCATTTTCCCAGAAGCCTGTACATATTTTTTAACTCATGATGATCTAGTTTTCCCATCACCATTTGTTGAAGAGACAATTCTCTCAAGATTTAGAGTTTTTTCCACCTTGTCAATAATTGATTGGCCAGGAATGTGAGGGTTTAGTACTGAGTTCTTAATTCTATGCCATTGCTCTATATGTCTGGCATTGTGACAACACCTTGATCTTTTGATTACTGTACATTTGTTAAAACTTTTAAGGTTGAAAAGTGTGAGTCCTCCAACTCCTGTCTTATTTTTCAGGACAGGAGTTGAACTACTCAAAGCCCATTATCCATCCTAATTAATTTTATGATTTTCTTTTCCATTTCTGCAAAGAAACTTGTTTGAATTTTAATTGATAATACATCAATTCTGCAAATTGCTTTGGATAGTATTGACATCAGGATGATATCCAATCCACGAACATGGAATAGTCTTCCATTTATTTAGATTTTAAAAATTTCCTTAAGCAATGTTTTGTTGTATTCTGTTTAGTAGTCCTTTATATACATGGTTATATTTATTCTTTTATGTTTGATTTTTTAATTTGTAACTACGGATAGATTTTTTTCTTCAGTTCTTCCAATTGTTCAGTGTGTATAGAAGCACTACTGATTATTGGCTGTTGGTTTTCTACCCTGCCAATCTGCTGAATTCATTTATTAGTTCTAAGAATTTTGTCATAGATTTTTCAGGATTTTCTGTATGTAGGATGGTATCAAGTGCAAATAGGGAATGTTTTACATTTTCCTTTCCAATTTGAATGCTTTTATTTATTTTTCTTCCCTAATTGCTTTGAAAAGAACTTTAGTACCATATTAAAGAACAAAGGATTCAGTGCTCATCCTTGTCTTGTTCCTGATCACAAATGGAAGGCTTTCAGTCTTTCACCATTAAGTAGGGTGTTAGCTGTGGGCTTTTCATATATGACCTTTTCATATGGAGGGAGGGTCTTTCTATTCCTAGTGTTCTAAGTGGTTTTTTTTTTTTTATCTACAAATGGTGCTCTATTTTGTCAAGTGCCTTTTCTGCCTTTATTGAAATGATCATGTGGGTATTTTCTTTCATTCTGTTAGTATGGTGGATTGCATTATTTGATTTTCTCATGTTAAACCAAATTTGCAAATCAGGGATGATTACCACTTCATCAACACGTATGATTCTTTTAAGATGCCACTGGATTCAGTTTACTTGTATTTTGTTGAGAATTTTCAATTTTTTTTAATGAGATTTTGGTCTGTAGTTTTCCTTTCTTGTGGTATTTTTATCTTGGTTAACTGTGAAGGTAATGCTGGTGATGTACTATAAGAAAATTATTATTAATAATTGTGAATCCATAAGCTTTCTAATCAATAGTCTCTGCTGTTTCAGCCTAGAATTGTGAATGATTAACTTGCCCTTTGTCCTTTGGAACGTTACAATGCTACTATGCATGCAGTCCCATCATCCATTACCCAAAAAACAAATGTTTAAAAGGACCAAGTTACTAGATGTGGTATTTGCACTTCCTATTTGTATCCCCTGTAAAGTTAACATTAAATTAAAGCTGTTGTTAGTGTACCATGAACAGAATAGAGTAGAAAGCTCTTTGAGACACCACATCTCTCCTGTTGAGGGCTGGCCACCCCCTCACTAGATGGATTTGCTTACTTTTAATGAGGTCATTCCTCACAACTTGCAAGACTTATTGGGGTTCTGGGGTTCAGAGCCCTTTAAAAGGGATTAGCCCCTAAGTTGTGACTCGAAGTCTCACCCAGGAGAGGATGCTCAGCCTGGGACCATTTTTCTAATCAGGACTTTGATCAGCTGCAAAGGGACTTCCCAGCCTTGTGAGAGGTCAGATGTGTTTTCCCCTGATTTGGTGAGTGGTTATATATACTTTCATTCTTTCCTATGTCATTTAATTGATTACTCTTCTTTTCTGTGATTGCTTAATTGTTATAATCATTTGATATAACCTGAAGCTCATTTGATTGAATAAATCTGCCTTTGCATACCATTCAGAGTTTCTGCCTCTTCCTTAGCAAAAAAAAAAAAAAAAAAAACAACGGTCACATAGAATGAGTTTGGTATTTTCCCCTCTGCTTTAGTTTTTTGGAAGAATTTGAGCAGAATTAAAGTTGTCTTCTTTAAATGTTTGCTAAAATTTTCCTGTGATGCCATGTGGTCCTGGACTAAACTTTGTTGGGAGCATTTTGATTATGGATATAATCTCTTTATTCCTCATCAGTTTGTTAGATCTTCTATTCCTTCTTCAGTCAATGTCGGTAGTTTATGTGCTTCTAAGAATTTTTCTTTTTCCTCCAGGCTATATAAATTATTGGCATATGTCTTATGACAGTTTGAAGTTCTTTTATGCCTCCCAAAAAGTAAAAGGTTAACTTTTTTATGTAATCCCTTCCTGTGTATGTTGGGCCCTTTAGATTGGACTACATCATTGAAATGTGACACAGTTTGGGATTCTTCCCACTTGCTGGGTCTTATGTAAATGGAGACAAAGAAAATATAAGCTATCATTTTTGATCCTGCCATGTGAGAGAGGACATGAGGATAAATAGCAGCCAAAATTTAAGCACAATACAAAATGATAGACCAACATAACAGTTCATGGCTGAAGAGATGAACCATTTGCCTTATAACCCACAGATGAACTTGGGAAGAAAGCAGAACAGCTAAGATGAGGACCTAAAAGAGAGAAACCTTGTGACTCACAAGCATCCACAGGTGAGCTCCAGGAGATGGTTGGTTCTGTATGGGAAAGCAGGGAGCTCAATAGTAAATGGGGACCATCTTGCTTTGCCACATGGGAGGACCCCATTATCACCAGTAGCATACATTGGTGAAAAAGCACCTCTGCAATAACTTGATTTGGATATTTCATGGCCTCAAAATTGTAAGATTTTACCCTAAATAAAATTCTCATTATAAAACCCAACCATTTCTGATATTTTGCATCAGCAGCCTGTGGCAAATTAAAGACACATCTGTTAATAGAATCCACTTATGCTCCTTTTACATTTCAGTAAGGATGTTAGTAATATCTCCTTTTTCATTTCTGATTTTCTTTATTTTTATCCTCTCTCTTTTCTTCTTTGTCAGTCTAGCTAAATGTTGATTTTATTAATCTTTACAAAGAATCAACTTACGGTTTTGCTAATTCTCTATTGTTTTCTTATTTTCTATTTTATTTATCTCTGCTCTTATCTTTGCTATTTCCTTCCTTCTCCTTGCTATTGGTTTAGTTTGCTCTTCATATTCTTCCAGTTTTGAGGTTAGCTGTGTGATTTGAAGTCTTTCTTCAATTTTAATGTAAGCATCTAGGGCTATAAATTTCCCTTTCAGCACTGACTTTGTTGCATCCTAAAAGTTTTGGTATGTAGTATTTTCATTTTCATCTACCTCAAGATAATTCCCAATTATGTTTCTGATTTCCTCTTTATTCCACTGGTTGTTTTAGATTATATTGTTTAATTTCCACGTATTTGTGAATTTCCCCTTTCTCCCTCTGTTTTATATTTCTAGCTTCATTCTGTTGTATTCAGAGAATATACATTGTATGATTTTACATTTTTTAAATTCATTGAGGCTTGCTTTGTGCCCCAACATTTACTCTATCCTGGAGAATGACACATGTACACTTGCAAAGAATATGAACTTTGTTTTTGTCAGGTGTAGTGTTCTATATATGTCTGTTAAGTCTAGCTGGTTGTATGTATCTGTATCATTCAACTCCTGTGTTTCCTTATTGTTCCTCTCACTGGTCTATCCTTTACTGATAATGGTTTGTTAAGACCGTCTACTCTTAGTGTAGAACTTTTGATTTTTCAACTCAAATCTGTCAATATTTGTTTCATATATTTTTGGGCTCTGTTGTTAGGTGCATATATATTCATAATTGTTACACATTCCTTTTGAATTGTCCCCTTTTTCTGTATGTTAGGGTCAGTGATGATCATTATCATCACTGACCCTAATATATGTTTTGAATTAAAGACTACATTATCCTATATTAGTATAGCCACCTTAACTCCTTTTTTAAATATACAATTTAAAAGATACTTAGATTCCATAAATGTTACATTAAAATATAGGGAATTTGCATATGCCCTCCCCCAACTCCTCCCATATTTTCCCACATTAATGACATCCTTTGTTAGAGTGGTACATTTGTTACAATTGATGAACACATTTTGGAGCACTGCAAATAAGCATGGATTATATTTTACATTGTAGTTTACACTCTCTCCCACACAATTTTATGTTATGACAAGATATATAATTGCTTGTGTCTGTCATTGTGATGTCCCAGAAATGTCCCCATATTACACTTGTTTTTCCCTCTCCCTCCCTTCAGGACCTCCAGTTGCCACTGCCTCCACATCAATGATAAAAGTTCTTCCATTGTTAGAATCACAATATGTCTTTAGTAGAATACTAGTAAGTCTACTCTAGTCCATCTTTCATTCCCCAATCCTGAGGATTCTGGGATGGTGATGCCCACTTGACCTCTAGTTGAGAGAGGGCTTAGATCTCAAGGGGCAGATGAATGGAACTATCTTACTTGCAGTTAGAACTATCTTACTTGCAGTTGCACTCTTTCTGTTCCTTGGGATGGTTGTTGTTCATCATCATCTCCTTGTTAGCTGTCCTGGGTGAGTCCAATGAACTGGTGAGTAAATGTTGCTACTGTGTTGAGATTCAGGGCCCAGCTGGCACATGGACAGCCTAATGATTTAAGTCTGTTGGCCATTCACCTATCAACTCTAGATTAACTATAAGTTAAAATAGAAGGAGCAGAAGAGCAATGTGTAAGGGAACAACAACTGAGTCTAACTCTGTCACACTGGGAAGCATAAATTCCAAAGTCATGCTTACTGGCAGGACACCAAATTCCTGAGCTGTCTGCCCTCTTTATTGTTTCTGGATGTCTTCACTATTTGATACAATATTTACTGTGGCAGTCAATGTAATACTGCTGAGATGTGCATAAGTGTAACCTCTGGAATGACCTCCTGACTCCCTTTGAAGACTCCTAGCTATATAAACTCATTTATCTTTACCTTTCCCCCTTTTGGTCATTGTTTTTATCCAGGTGTTTGCTAGGTGGGGCTTCATAGTAATCCCTCTGTGCTAGAGAGGCTTATCCACAGGAGTCATGGCCCATACTAGATGGAAGATAATACATTCATATGCTGAGTTTGGCTTAGAGAGAGGCCATATTTGAATAACAAGGAGGCACTCTGGAGATAAATCTTAGGCACCCTATAATGCTAGCCTAAGTTTCATTTTCAAAAGTAAAGGTTCATAAGTACAGTTATCAGTTTCAAGGGCCTGCCAATGGTCCATCCTCCTTCACTAGTCACTGCCCCTGAACTTGGGCAATTTTGCTATCCCAATAGAGAATGTGGTAGAGCTCCACAGGATGGGAATTGTATATTCTTTCAGTCATTGTGTGAATCTTCACTCACTGTGACAATGCCCTATGTACACAAACACATTTATATGACTAATAGGTATGCCCCAGGTGAACCTTCTCCCATGCATTCACTATCACTGACACCCCGAAGCAATGATCCTCCCCTGCCATGTTGTGACCCTTCTATGATTCAAAACTTCTTCAAAAATGAAGATAAGAAAATAACCAAATACAATTAATAAGAAAATGAGATAATAATGCTAGTTTTTAAAATAACATAAAATACAAAAAAGTTTTTATTGGAATAATAAAAAAGTAATTAAAAATATAGAATTAAAAACATTTTTTATATTATGTCTTTCATCACTGTAAGATCTGTTATCCTGTATGTACAGTGACAATTCTGGTTATTCCCCCAGTGTTTTATTTTTTTTATTTTGTCTGCAAAGAATCTTTGTTACAGAAAAGTCACTTATAGAATATAAGGGATTCCCATATACCCAACTTCCTCCCCCCTTTGTCCTTTTTCCCTATTAATAACATTTTACATGTGGATGGTAAAAATGTTACAATTGATGTACAAATATTGAAGCATTGTTATTAACCATGGTCAATGATTTACATTATGATTTATATTTTGGACCATACAGTTTTATAAATTTTGATAAAATTTAACATGGCCTGTATCCCACAGGTAGGCAATGTTTCAAAATTTATACATCAACTGTAATAAATGGACCACCCTCAGTTCTCATTTTGTTACAACTTGCATGGTATATTTTTTCCAACCTTTTACCTTCAGCATATCTGTATTTTGAATGTAAGATGTTTCTTGCAGATAGCATATAGTTTGTTCATGCTTTTTAATACATTTTGCCAATCTCTTCCATTTGACTGAAGAGTTGATTCCATTTGCATTTAAAGGCACTACTGATAATATAGAATTTTTTTCTGTCATTTTTCTATTTTACCCTTGTAAGTTTTATGCTGTTTTTTTCTCTCACTGTAGCATATGTATCTTTGAATTTTTCCCAAAACTCTTTCAGGTCTTTCGCCTTTTAGTCACAGAAGCATTTCATTTCTTAGTAGTTACATGGCAAGCCTTGAAATATAACTGAGAATTCATGACTGATAATAAAATGTATGGTTAGCATTCCCTCCCAGAAACTCTAAGAATAATCTGATCTGTGAACTGCTTGACCACCTTTGTATCAATAGATCCCTTAGTAATTACTGTAAAGATGTAACTTCAGCCCTACTGACAAATATTGTAAATGCTCATTTTACAAAGTTACTGTGAAAGTGTAACTTCTGTCCTGCTGGAAAACACAGTGAATGCCTGGGCCTTGTTTATCTCTTTTGAGCACTGCACTTTCTAATCAGGCTACACCCTCACATGCCCTCTCCATCTGCACATGGATATGTGGTAAAAAATAAATAAATAAAAAAAAATACCCCTCTTAATTTGAGGCAGGTGTGGCTTGAGCTTCAGATGTGTCATGCTCTCTGCCCACTGCCACAGGTCAGGATTTAGGCCATGACCAGTCTCAGACTCTCAAAGAGAGAGGTTCTCCCCACTGGACCATTGAGGGTAAGTCCCCACATAAGCCCCCTATTAAACACTCTTTGTTCACCAAGCTTGACTTGTCTGAGTCTTTTTTTTGGTTTGATGTATCCCACTCAGGTTGGTGGGAAGCTATCATTTTACATGGCTCGCTGCTTGGAACACTCACTTCTGTTTAATATTAATTTGCTTTCTTGTGTTGTACCATTTTGAGTGCCTTCCAAATTCCATCTCAATGCTTTACATTTGTTTTTAACCCATGATGTTAAAATTTAACATACTAAATATATAACAATTATCTTCAGTTTGATACTTACTTAACTTCAATTGCATGCATGTATAATATAAACCTCTGAACCCCCACCATTTTTTTACTTCTTATCACTTATATGTTTGTACATTTTATGTACAAAAGCTTGATATATCATTTTCATTCATGCATTTTCATTTTAGCACATGTAGGAAATAAGAAGTAGAGTTACATACCAGACAATACAATATAATAATGCTGGCATTTACAATTACCCAAATGGTTACCTTTATGCAGATCATTGTTTCTTTAGGCTGTTTTGAAGTACTTTCTAGTGTACTTTCATTTCAGTCTGAAAAACTCCCTTTGGCATTGCTTGTGAGGCAGGTCTAGTGGTGATGAATTCCCTCAGCTTTTGTTTAACTGAGAATGTCATAATTTCTCCCTCATTTTTGAAAGAGTGATTCACTGTATATAAATTTTTGGCTGGCAGTTATTTTCCTTTAGCACTTTAAGTATTTCAACACTATGCCCTCTATCCTCTTTTGAGTTCTGATGAGAAATCAATCAGCACTCAATCTAATGGGGACTCCCTTGATGTAAAATGTTGCTTTTATCTTGCAGCTTTCAGAACTCTCTCATTATCCTTTGCATATGGTAGTGTAATCAATATATGGTAGGGTATATTTTTTTCATGGTTATCCCATTTGGTGATCTCTGAGCCTTTTGGATTTGCATATTCACACCTTCTTATAAGTTTGTGAAGTTCTCTGTTACTTCTTTGAATATCTCTTCTGGCCTTTTACATCGGTTCTTCTCCATTTGACAGACCCATAATGTGTATATTGGTATGCAATTGATGTTTTAGGCTATTTTCAATTTTAATATTTATTTTCTTTTTCTGCTGCTCAGCCTGACTTATTTCAAATGTCTTTATTCAAGTTCACTGCCAGCTCTAATCTCTTGAAACCCTCCTCACCATTTTTTCATTGCGGTTATTGTGGTCTTCAACTCCAGTCCTATTATTTTATTACTTTAAATTTTTTCTCTTTACTTAGACTCTCATATTGTTCATTTATTGTTTTTCTGATATCATTTAGTCCTTTTCCTGTTTATTCATTCACACTCTTTAGAACTTTTAAGACCTCTTTTTAAAAGACTTTGTTCAGTATGTCCACATTCTCATCTTCATCATTGGTATTTTCTGTATTTGTATCAACTTCCTTTGAATGGACCATAATTTCCTGTTTCTCTGTTTGTATTGTGTTCTTTTGTTGCACACTGTGTTAATATTTAAAATGTTAACTCTTGGATTTATGCCTGGGATGTATATTTTTTTTTCATTTTGTATCCAGCTGAGTTACAAAGGTTAGAAGAAAAACATTTTCTTAGACTCAACCTTCCTATCAGGAAGGTTTGTTGGCCAAAGGCAAATGTAGTGTGCAGGGTTTTACTTGTCTTTCTGGGTCTCTTTCTTGTCCTGTGGCTTTGTTCGTTAGTTGCTTTGAAGTTCCACTGTTTACTGGTGTTTGGTTCTCTGCCATTTTCTTTGGATATAGACTGCCCTCTCTTGAGTATTTGAAGCTATCAGGTCTTTGTCCCAGACTGTCCACTTCTATAGCTTTTAAACTTCTTTGTCTCATGCTGCTTTTGTGTAGGAAGGTCACACCAGGGATGAGTTTCCCAAGTTGTAGCTCCCAAGTCATAACAGAGCCAGTATTGAATGAAGGGGGTGCAGACTTGCTCCAATATGTCCTGTGGAGGAGGACAGTAAAGAAAACAAAAGCTTTTTGGATGGCTCCCTAAAGCTGAGCTTTCCTAGCCTGCCAGGCTAATGCTGCAGTTCAGCTTACCCCTCCCACAGACCTGGGAAATTATTGCTTCTTTAATCACCACTGCCTCTGCACCTGTCCAGGAAAGATTGAGACATTGGCTGCCACCACCTTTGTCCAGAGCATGTTGAAATAACTTCCCCCGGAGTCAGTATCCAGTGATCTGAATTTGATAAACTAAAGCTGTGATCAGTGATCAGCTGTGCCTCCTCTGTTCTTGAGGAATAGGATTTTTTACATCCCTTTCTGTCAGTAGCAACTAGCCTGGGACTGTACCCCATGGGGTGGCCAGCTGTAAGATTGTAGGATGGGCAACAGCAGCTGCCACTCAGAGACAGCAATATAGTTTTTTACCATAGTTTATTGGCCTTTTCCTCCTGCTCTTCCCTGGATGTTGCACAGTGTTCTTCTGGACTCTCAACATTTAGAGTAGGTGTTTCAGATTGTCCTTGTGGTAGAAGGATTGAGTACAGAACTCCCTATTCCATCATCTTCCCAATGTCTCAAAATTTTGTTTTCCCCTCCAGGTCACCATCTTCAATTCTAATAATCTCCTGAATAATGACTGGCCTTACACTCACCACAATATTCTTTTTGGAGGCCTGTTGGTAATCCTGGTTCCAGATTCAGAAGAAGTATAAGAAGCCATGAGCCGGGGTACTGTATGCCAGGCATTGGAAGCCCCAACCTCAATGATCTCAGGATGAAACCAGCTAGCCAACTCCCTGGAATTGATGGGGGATTCTCAAAGTCCCATTGATTGATACCCTTCCATCAGAGGATGTAGCCAGCATGCCGTGGGTACCCCAACTGTGGGTCATTATCTCTACCCAGGATGGTAGACAAGAGAGAAAACCCTCAGTTTAGTCCACAAGCCCATCAGTCCTGTTTTGCTCAAGACACCACCATACAAAAGGTATTAAAGAATGATGAAAATAATTGCACAAAATCAACAAATTCCATTCCATAATTTGCAAGGTACTCTACTTGCAGCACAAAAATCAGTGAAATAAATTGCTTTGTAGTGCCTCTTAGGAACACAAACTTTGTCACAAAAAATCTTTTAATAAATTGAATAGTTTATTAGCACAAATCACCCAAAGAACAGGGAAAAAGATTCAATCATGGCTGTGTCCCAGGTAGGCCAACTGCTCAGGCCAGAATTGGTAGATGGCTGCTCTACATGCCCCACTAGGAGAGGAATGACTCTGTACTCTTTCAGTGTTGAGTATTTATACACTCAGAAGGAAGAGGACAATAAATTTTGACATATTTGCTCTTACTCATTTCACAATCTGAAATGTTGTATAATCACATACACTGAAAAATTGGCCTTATGGTAAATCACAGTCACCTTGATGGTTCTTTTTTACCAGTAGGCCTAATAAAATGCCAGAAAAGATAGCCATTGTTCCATACAATGATTTGATGGAATTAAAAAATGTATTATAATCTTTAGACTTTGATTTAGTAGCAATTGGTTTATCAATTGTAACAAATGGACAACACTAATCTAAGATGTCAGTAATAGGGGTAACCATGTGTTGGTGCAGGGATGTAGTATTGGGGCTCCCTATACTTTTATTGTATTTTTTTCTGTAAATATGAATCTGAACTTCTCTAAATATAAAGTGAAAAACTATAACCACACGAAAGAAAAAAGAATAAATTTAAAAGACTATTATGATCACTAATAAATTATGGGTGATTACAGAGATCTCCTTTCATGTGAAGAGATGAAGTGACTTCAGGCTTAGCTATGAAGAATTTGAAGGAGACAGCCATGCAAAGTGCTAAGGAAGGAGATTTCCAAGCAGCAATCACAGGAAGAGCAAATGCCCAAAATGGGGAAAGCAGTTCCCAGTTCAAGGTATAGAAAAGAGTGGGGAAAATTGGTTAGGGATGCAATTGGAGAGCTGAGAAGAAGGCAGATCACATGGTAAGACACAATAAGTTTGGATTTTATTTACAGAATCTATATGGAAAGGGGTGGGAGCAGGGCAGAAGCAGCAGGATGAGCAAGGCATGTTTAGGAGCATGTTAGCCCATATTTGTTATAACCTAAGGAAAACACAAATAAGATGTTTCTGCCTAACTTATTGAATCTATCCAAAATATTTTGTCTTAGGGAAATATACCAATTGATGGGCAAAGTACTAGAATAAGAAAATATTACTAGCCTATTTCAGTTGGCCTTGATTATGTTGCTCTCATCTTGCCCCAACAACCTTGCTCAATCACCACAGATGTCTTATTTCCCTCTCTCTGGGTTTTACTTGGCGCAAAAGCATGCATTCCCCTCTCTTTATATCTCATCTAAAACTGAGATATAAAGATATAAGTACTGCTCCCTCACTCTCATTTCAGAGCTATGAGTCTTAGGCCATCACCTGGCACCATTTACTCATTTTCAATTCAACCAGCTGTGATCTTGTCACACTTCAGACATCTACTCCAATGAAACTGTTCTTCTAAGGTTACATCTTAAATTCAAGATCTCAAATGCAATAGACACATTTCTTTATCTTCTTGATCTTTTCTTCCTGATTTCTCATCATTGTTTATAGGTTTAATTATGTTCTTCCCTACCACCACATTGGCTTGACCATATCATCTTTTTTGAATCCCTTCCTACTTCTAGTTTTCTTTCTTCTCAGAGTATTCTTCCTCTATTTATCCCACTCATGTTGATGCCCCCAAGTTTCAATCTCCTGCCCACATGCCCCTCACTCTACATACTCTCTCTGAGTTTCCACATCCAAACTGAGGATTCAACTGAATCAATATGTAAGTGAACTCAGCCCTTCACATCTAGCAAGAACTGTCTCCTCAGCCCCACCTCTGAAATCCACTCTCATGGATACTCCAAACTACAGCTCTTCCCCCAAAATTCTGCCCCATCTTCCCAGTCAGGGTGAATGTCACCACCAATGCTCTAAGCCAAAAGATGGAAAATTTCCTTGACATGTCCTGCTCTCTTATTCATTGATGCAGTTAGTGATGATGTGTCAACTCTATGCCCTAAATATGTTTTCTTAATTTCCCTTCTCTCTGTTCTTCTTGCCATATATTTAACTCAAGTATTCATTACTTGTAACCTGGCTCTCTATCACAAAGTTCCTACTAGTTCCTCTGTCTCTTACCTGGCCTCACTCCCATTTATCATCTATATTTTTCTTATTAGAAAATATAATACCCTTATCAAAAATCTTTCAGCTGTTTATGTAGTCTGCACAGTAAAGTCCAAATTCCTCAGCATTTCATACCAAAAATCTTATGCCCTGGCCACAGTCCATCTCTCCAGCCTCACCCCCTATCATCTTATCAGAGCTATGTTTACACTAGAGGTCAGCATATTCTAAACAGTGTTTTGAGGAGAAAGTCTCAAGTTATTAATCAAATTCTGATCAAATAATTTGAATTTGTGAAAGTGAGGAAATTTGTTTAAACACAGTAATCGTATTGAGAGTATCCAAGAAAGGAAGAGAATGTAAATTTTGAGAATTGAACTATTTTTCATTGAAAACCCATTAACATCTCTAGGAATTCCATTTAGAAAATGTTATTGGAGGCATTTGGAACAACTTATAACTGTTCCTTGAATATGCTATGCTGCCTTGATTCTCCACCTCTGTGTGGGGTACACCCATTCATTCATTTACTCTTTTGTTTTTCCATTCAAAATCATTCATTGTACATCAACTGTATATATTAAAACTAGTAAAGGTTGGACATTCAGAGGAAGAATGTGATCTACATGAGACAAAATAGTAAACATGTGCTTAAAACAATCAGGCTGAGGGAAGTGGATGTTGCTCAAGTGATTGAGTTCCAATCTACCATATAAGAGGCCCAGGATTTGATTCCTAGTGCCTCCTGGTGAAGGCAAGCTGGCCTGCTTGGCAAGCTGAACTGAGCAGGGAGATGGCCCATGCAGAGTGCTGGCCTGCACAGCAGGGCTGGCTGACATGGAGTGCTGGCCCATGTGGAGAGCTGGTGCAGCAAGATGATGCAACAAAAAGAGACACAGAGTCCAGACAGTAAGAGAGGCTGCAGACCAGGGAGCTGAGGTGGTGCAAGAGATTGAGTGCCTCTCACATATGCTGAAAGATCCCAGGATTGGATCCCAATGCTGCCTAAAGAGAACACAAGCAGACACAGAAGAACACACAGCATAGAGTGACTGCAAAATAATGAGGGGAGAGAAATAAATAAACAAACAAATAAATAAATAAGTCTATCTTTGAAAAAAACCAATCAGGCTGAATGCTATGAACTTGGCAGTATAAAGTGGGAGGAAATGAAATAGGGAAGATCATGAGGCAGTAAACTTGTCCTCATTCTTTACAGGGCTAGCTCTGAAATATGTGTCAGAGTTTTATTTTAGGTATTTTGAGGCTTAGATGTTAAGTTCTAATTGAAAGATTGGAATGCATCTTATTTTATGACAATTTACTTCAGATCATTGCTAACTTAATTCCAAAATATAGAAACATTACTCCAATGTACCTCCATTTCTTACCCTTTCCTTTAGGCTATTATGATATATATATATATTTATATACTATAAATGCTCCATGTAATATTATAATTACTGATTTATACAATTTTACATTTTAAATTAAGGCAAGAAAAAGAGATGAAGTATACCTATCTAGGCTTTTATATTATCCCACATATTTATAATTTCTTGTGCTCTTCATTGTTCTCCAAATGGAGTAAGTTCTTTTCAGTCTGAATTACTTGCTTTCAATTTTCTTTAAGGCATGTATGGCAGATGGAATTATTTGTCCCCAGAACTGCCAAGTTCTCATTCTTAATCTCTATTACTTTGGATATGAACCTATTTGTAAATAGGATGTTATTCCTGGATCCTTTATAAACAGAGTTAATTTGGCAAACATCAGCAGAGAAAGTCATAGGCTCACCATGTGATGAAGTGCTGCTACCACCACAATGATAGACTCCAGGAGAAACCATAGCCATGTTGACATTTTGATTTTGGACTGCTAGTTTCTGAAATTCTGAGTGAATAATTCTTGTTATTTAAGCCAACCACTTAAATATTTGGTATTTTTCTCTCTTGGATTGCCATTATTTCACTTTCATTTTGCTGGATATAGAATTCATATTTGACATTGTTATCCTTTACAATGCTTTGACCTTATAATTCCACTGATTTGTGGCAACCATCCATTAGGTTTATTGATACTCCACTTTGTTTTATGAGCCATTTTTCATTGTTGCTTTCAAGATTTTCTCCTTGTTTTTGATTTGGTTTACTTTTCTATTTCTATCTGAATTAAACTTTGAGTAAGGGTGTCACATAATAAAGGAAGGAGGAAGACAGAATTATTCTATCCAAGGAACCAATCTTTAAATGATCTCCCTACTAAAATAATTAACATTTTGCAGGAATTAGGTATACAGAATAAGTTAAAAATATATCTTATGTGAAGACATTAGAAGGGGAAGCTTCTGGTGTGGCAGAATCAGTTTTTAGATTAATTATTTTATAGGTCCTCACATGGCAGTGGTATGTAGATGACTGGTAGTAGCTTCCTGATTCTCTGATGAGCTCAGAAATTGGTTTGTTGGCTGAAGGACTTTTCATATGTGCTGCACTTGCAGGGCTTCTCCACTGAAAATCTTCTGTTGCACATGGTTGTCTGATGTCTGGAAGAAACTTTTGTGAGACTTGGCACAAACAAATGGTCTCACATTCCTGTGTCTTCTCTGGTGGGGCTCTAGCTGAGAGGGATAACTAATGATCCTAGGACTGTTCTCACATTTGTATGATTTTTGGGGACTGTGGACTCTTTCTTGTTTTATCCCACATCTGAATGTTCCATAGGTATGGCTTGATCTGTCCTGGGGAGAAACTGTGGTTCCACTTCCATTAGGGACATCTTTAAAAGAGAATCCTCTTAGGGGGTCCTCCCTGGGATATGAGGAGACAAGCTCTGCTTTTCTGGAGTTATGCAGGTTCTCCCAAGAACCACTCGCCTCTACAGGATTAGGGCAGTCATCTTCCTGAATAACCAGATAAGGTACTTGATTGCCTCAACTAGTAATACTGTTATTTACTTGACTGGAATATTACAGAAATGTTGATATCCATCTGTTTGTCCTGTTTTATGGGGAATATCTTGGGGTCCTTGGAAGGGTGTCTTCATGCTCTCTCTTCTTGGGGTTTCTACTGGCATTTGTTCCATGAGATGAATGACTTCTCTTAAAGTCATATTCTCAGAGAAGTAGGCTACCTATCCCTGCATGTGGACATGGACAAAATCAGGTTACTTCATGCAATCATTGATCAGATCTTCCATGAGTTTCTCCAGGTTTCTTCCACTTGAATCCCAGTTCTCTCTCCAAGTGGACCTGTATCTGCAGTATCCATTCATCATAAACTGTTCCAGGACCAATAGAGAAATAATTTCTCCTTGCTGTGTTTTTCTTACTACAGCCATAAGTGAAATACCTTACAGAGTCTTTTCAGTTCCTGCTTTTCAAATGAGCCATCATTGGTTTGACATAAGCTGAGCTGAGGGCCATAAACTTAAGAGTTCCCATCCTTCTTCTATACATCATGTCCTTGGATTGGTCCTCATATTTGGTTTTCATAGTTTATGAGGTGTAACACTAAGAGGTGGATCTCTTTGTATATATCCTAGCAGGGATTTTTGAGCTTCCTGTATATGGATATTGTTTTATCATTAAATCTAGTTAATTTTTGGTCTTTATTCAAATATTTTTCTTCCTCTTTCCTCTCCTTCTAGGAGTCCTTTTACTTGGAAGTTGGTATAGTTAATGTTGTCTCACAGGTGACTGAGATTTTATTAATTTTCCCTCAGTAATTTTTAGTTGGGTTCTAAAGAATGGCTTATATTTATAAGTTCAAGATTTATTCCCTTGGGAAGCAGATTTGGCTCAAGTGATTGGGCTCCCATCTACCATATAGGAGGTTCAGGGTTCGATTCCTGGGGTCTCCTGGTGAAAAGCAAGCTCACCTATGTGTTGAGCTGGCCTGAGTGGAGAGCTGGCCCACATGGAGTGCTGGCCCACCTGGAGTGCTGGCCTGAACAGGAATGCTGGCCTATGCAGAGAGCTGGTGCAGCAAGATGATGCAACAAGAAGAGACAATAGTAGACTTGGCAGACCAGGGAGTTGAGGTGGTGCAAGAGATTCAGCAGCTCTTTCCACTCCAGAAGGTCCCAGGATTGGTTCCTGGTGCCACCTAAAGTGAAGACAATCAGACACCTAAGAACACACAGAGAGCAGACAGCAAACACAAAACAACAAGGGGGGAGAGGGAGAAATAAATAAATCTTTTTTAAAAAGATTCATTCTTTTGCCATCTTGAATCATCTGTTGCATTCCTTTACAGACTTTTTAATGAATTTTTGTTTCACCAACACTAAAATTTCCATTTTGAAAATAAATTTTATCTTCCTCTTGAGAATTTCCTTTTGTTACTTCATTGTAGTCATATATTCTTTTCATTCATTAACTATGATCTACTTTAGTTCTCAGAGCATATTTATTATAGCTGTTTGATGTCTTCATTTATCAGACTTCTGGAGATAGTTACAGACTATTCCTATTCACTGCATTTTCCTCTATGTATGAATCACTTTCTTTTTCTGAAAACTGGTCATTCTGGATGACAATATATTTTAGCATGTCTGGATTCTTATCTTTACTTGTGATGGTGCTTACTGTTGCTGTTGTTAGTTTTTTCATTCATGTTTTTATTTTGGTCTTGCTTGGACTAAATCTATGAATTCTCTCTCCCCTATACAATACAGCAATATATATCTCTGCCTGACATATGTGTAGGCATGTATATACATAAACACACAAATATGTAACATATGTTATATTGCATATATTATATAATTCTTGCTGGCTTTCTATGCATTGCACCTGTTTCTGTGTATATTAACTGTCAGCTGATAAATGGACAGAGATTGTGTTCAACAACATTGGGCCATTAAGGGTTCAATTCTCTGCTCATAGGTCTATGTACGTACAGGATTATTGAAAGTTCCCTGATATTTTTGTGTCTGCTCTGACTTTTCCTTTTTTCTGTGTCCTTTCAGTGCCCCTATGTGCATGTGTACAGCCTTGGGATCAGCTTGGAGCTTTTGGTTGATGGGGGCCCTATCTGTCCTTTGTGCTCATGTATGGAGCTTCATCTGGACCTGTGCTTCTTTACAACACATCCCAAGGTCCTCTCTTACTTCTGGTCTCTGAGATTGTCACTTCAACTGATTATACTGCTAAGAATGATTGTACCCACTGCTCCATATTTAAGGAGCCCCCATTTTTAGGAGGTACCAGGGATTAAACCTGGGACTTCATAAATGAGACAGAGGCAGTCATCCACTGAGCTTCTGCATGCAATGAGCCCTTTTTAAATATATTTTTTAAATTTATGGATGTATATCACTCATACATAAACATACATAAACCACAAGTGCATAGTAATACTTGTGAACTTACAAAACAAACATACATAACATCATACAGTGCTCTCATACCTCACCCTACCACCAATACCTTCCATTGTTGTTAAATATTGTTAACTAATGATTAAAGAGCATCCTCAAAATATTACTACTAACCAAAATATTTTCCCCCAACTCACCCTATTATTTTTTTATATCATTTATATATGAACATACATAAACAATAAGTGTTTAGTAAGAGTTGTGAACTTACAAAGCAAACATTCATAACATCCTACAGGGGTCCCATACATCAACCCTTGACCATCACCTTGCATTATTGTGAGTCATTTGTTACAAATTATGAAAGAATATTGTCAAAATCTTACTACTAATTATACTCCTTATCTCACATTTAGTTTATTTTCCCCAAAGCCACCCTATTATTATTTTTTAAATATATTTTTAATGCAGAGGTTGTAAGCTTACAAAACAACCAAGCACATGTGCAGAATTCCCAAACAATACCCCTCTATCAACACACCACACCCCAGTGGAGTATTTGTTACAGATTATGGGATATATTATCTGATTATTACCAGGCCCACAGCATAAGTTTGGCACACATTTTCCATACTACCCCATTATCAACATGGTACATCTTTGTCATAGATGTAAGAATATTACATTATTACTGTTAAGCACACACCATATGTCACTCCAGTTGTATTTTTCCCATGCTTCTCCACATTCCCACCACCCTGCAATACTGATGTGCATCTGCTCTAGCTCACAAAGGATACTCTTGCATCTGTACCTTCAGCCACTATTCTCATCCACCTCTGGGTTTACTGTGCAATTCAGTCTCTAGCTTTCTGTCAATTTACATTTACATCCCTAGACTACCATTTTCATTTGACATTTGGATTAGTATGTGTCTTGGAGTTGATCTATTTGGATTTTGCCAGATGGCAAGTACATCATGCTTCTTGGACATGGATATCTTTGTCCTACCATTATTTCTTCAAATATTTCTTCTTCCCTTTTTTCCTTCTTTTCTCCATCTGGGACACCCATGACACATGTTTGCACATCTCTTGCTGTCCTTTAGTTCCCTGAGACCTTGTTCAAGTTTTTCCAATCTTCATCTGTCCTTTTGTATGTTCACATTCAGAGGCCATTTCTTCAAGTTCATCAACCCTTTCTTCTGCCTCCTCAAATCTGCTATTTTATGATTCCAGTGTACTTCTTAATTTCATTTATTGCAACTTTCATTCCCATAAGAGCTGCTATTTTTCTATGTATACTTTCAAATTCTTCTTTGTACTCATCCAATGTCTTCTTAATATCCTTAATTCCTTTAGCCATCTCAATGAATTTATTAAGGAGATTTATATGGACAACTATGATGAGTTGTCTAAACTTCTTTATGTCATCTGGAGGCTTATCTTGTTCCTTTAACTGGGCCATATCTTCCTGTTTCTTGGTGTGGGTTGTAATTTTTTGTTGGTGTCTTGGCACCTGTCTTACTAGAGTATTTATTCTGGGTGAGTTTTTCTCTTTAGTTTAGGGCTTTCTGCCCTTTCTCCCTTGCTGGTTGTGTAGTAGGAGCCAAGGATGTGGTTGGTGCTATAAGCTATGGAGGCTCAAGCTGCCCTCATTGTCCCAAGGGTCAATGAAGCCTCTCTTAACTTTCTCCTTTGCTAGGGTTATGGACAGAGCCACAGCAGTGTTGAATAATCCAAGTCATGCAGGCCTAGACTGTAGTTGCCCAGAGAGAGTGATGAAGCTTCATGCCCCTGTCTCCTCTGCCTGGGGCAAATATGGAGCTGCAAGTGTGAGCAGCAACCGATGCAGTGCAGGTCCAAAATGTCTACAGTTGCCCTGGTAGACTTCTGATTATTCAGTCTGTGCCAGCCAAATGTACCTGCAGTTACCTGGATAGGCTAGTGCAGGGCCTGTCAGCTTTCTCCCTCCTAGTGTTGGGGCTAAAGCCTAGGCCAGGGCTGCATGTCACTCTGTGTGAAAGAAACCATTCTCTACTGTCACCATGATTTTCAGTTAGCCCGGCTTTCCCTCATGGTGGAGGTGGAGTCAAAATAGTGACTACCAGCCTCTTTCTGACTTGGATAGCCTCAAACTTTAGCTTTTTTTAGGGTTATACTTTAGCCAGCTGAATTTACTGATCAGTAGCTGAAATCGGTGACCATCCCTCTCTTTCTCCCCTGTATTTTGGGAAATGGAGCTGCCAATTCCTGCCACAGAATAGGTTCTGGGTTGGCTTGCACTGCCAAAGTAGGATGATCACTGGCCTCTGTGGTATGGCTTGTAATTTCCAGGAGAGGCTGGCACAGTTCCCCACAGCTTCCTCCCTGCCCAAGGTAGGCCTGGGGCTTAGGCAAGAGTGGCAATCTGATCTAGATGGAAAAAAGTCAGTCCCTACCAGCCCTGTGATTTTCAAGTCAGCACCACTTCCCCTCCTGTCAGGTGCAGAGTTTAGATGGTGGCAACCAGCCTCTTCCTCACTTGGACAGGTTCAAACTTTAGCTGTTCTTAGGATTATACTTTAGCCCACTGAGTTTACTAATCAGTATCTGAAGTTGGTGCCCAATGGTCTCTTCCTCCCCCATTTTGGGAAGTGGAGCTTTCAATTTCAGCCACCAAACATATCCCGAGATGGCTTGTGCCTCCCGTGGAGGATGGGCACTGGCCTCTGTGATGTGGAGTGCTCTACTTATAAATCTTCTCTACAGAAGGACAGTTTCCTCCCTCCATTCTTTCAAGAATGTTGTAGGATGCACTTCTGGTCTCCTGGAGTCCCCAAACAAGTGCTCTAGATAGCTCTTGTTTGCTCTTGATAGGTAATCACCAACTGCCCCATAGCAGGAGCTGATTCTCAGTGCTCTTTACTCTGCTGACATCTGGCTGGTTGTCACCCAATGAGTGCTTTTTGACTGTGTGGGAGATGCTCATGTTCTCAATGCCTATCCTGCCTTGGCAGCACCTCTACAATGACCAACCTTGAGTAGGGAAAGGAATGGGAGCAAATTCAGATCAGATACCACAGACTCCCAGTCTTCTTAGAAGCATAAATGGTACTAAGATTCTTGTATGTCTTTGATCTCTTCTCCAAGAGCTCAAATGGTTCCTTTGTTAAATTTTACATCTCAGAGTGATATTTTGGAGAGAGAATGCATGAATCTTTTAATATGACCATAGTGTGAAGTCCTGGAGGCAAGCTATTTAGTTAGTAGGTCCTTTGGGGGAGGGTAGATGATTTGGCACAAGAAATAAGGGATGAAAGACCAAATAGTAGCACAAGATGAGAAGTTGAGTGGTTGAAGAGAAGTTATCTCAGCCCATCCTGATTTGTCAGCCACTTTTGGCAACTAGTACCATAGAGTTTAAAATAGATTCCCAGATCAGCAGAATGCATTGTTTGGACAAGGTTGAATATCATTGGAGCCCTTCCTGAAGTAAAAAGAACCAGAAATGACAGGGAGTGAAAGCTGAGGGTAAGATACTATCTAGGAAGTTTCATTTAAATGGGTGGGATTCATACAGAAAAGCAAAGAGTGATTTTCTCAAAAGGATAAGTTTCAACCAAATAGATGAGATTAAGTGTAGGAAAATGAATTTTGTATTTTGTATTTCAAAAGCCTGTCTTTCATAGCAATGCTGACTTCCTCTTTGATGGCACAGCTTGTGGAATTTATGGAATATAAACTTATGTGACAGTCACCTGTTCCCTGATGCATAAGCCTAGTACTGAACAAATACCCACACATTTTCTTGCCAAAGGTGGACATTACTATGCTTAGTTTGTGAGATGGGTGGTCTGTTTTTTAATTAGACTCATGTTTGTAACAGGGTGGGAGGAAAGAAGCAAACCTTAGTTCTTCATCTCTAATACTTGATGCATAGCCACTCTTTGAAAATGCAAGAGTATTGCTTTGATAGATGACAAATATCCCTAGGGCTGTAGACCTGGCAATGCAAATTGCTTACCTAATAGCTACCAGTTTTCAGTGTACATACAAAGTGGAATAAACTACTTGTGTCTTATTCTGACATTTCTCTTTGTATGATTATTATGGTAAGGATTTTAGGTACTTCAAGTTACTGAATAATTAAATGTTTGGAAAAACTGGAAAATTTTACAAACAATAAACATTATGTTAAAAAGAGCAATAAAGATGTTAAAATGCAATGAGACCTTTTCTTTATATGCATGATCTCTATGAAACTCATAGCCTTGTTCAAATAAATTGTGCACTTAAATACAAAAGTAACTAAGTATGACCATCATAGAAACTGAAAGAAAGAGATAAACAATCACAAACTCTAGGTTGGATAAAGAAGAAAGCTGAGATACCCTGTCCTGCTAAACTAGGAAAAATTATAATTTCTGCTTAACCTTATTTATCCATATTCTCAATCCATGGCCATGTGCTCAGCAGCCAACTTCAGCCTCTGTGAATCCTATAAGCTCTCTGTCTTGGACCCTGACCTTCACTCATACCTCCTGTGCCTTAGCTGTCTGTGGGCAAAGAACAAACCTCCCCTACCCTAAAGCAACTCCTTGCTCTGTTTCCAATTGGCTTTCACCCACTCAATTCAAAGTTCCAGGAGAATAAGCCACTCAGCCAGCTTCCCTCTTATCCCTGAGAATGGATCCTGGCACAGGGCAGACCTGCAAGCAGTCTGGGCCCTCTGATCCAGAGGGAAGGAAGCTCAGGGATGCAGCCAGATGGAGTGGAAGCCACAAGCCCTGGACCTTGGCTTTCTGATCCAGTGGGTGGCAGGTGGACAAGAAAGACAGCTCAGGATGGAGAGGGACTGGTGAGCTAGAAGCTAATGCTTAGGCTAGGCCTGGAGAGGAAGGCAATGGCCTGGGGCTGAAAATCAATGAGATTGATTCCCCAGAAAGTGCTGCTGCTACCACCAGTGGTCTCTTGTGGCATCTTCCTTCCCTTTCCAAATCCTGCCAGCCCATGCAGGAGGACTGATTGGTCCTTGGTATGTTTGTCTGTGTGCTTGTCTGTTTCCCAAACTGTTGTTTCTCCATCATAAAGGGGCCCTCTGGAGTTGCTGAAAATGCCATGCATGGTTGCTAGAGATCAGTGGCCATGAACATGTCAAGGGGGCCTGTGGCATGGGTGATGGGTCTTGTACTCTGGGGACTGAAGGACAATGGGATTGTGTAGAATGGGGCCCAGTTGCAAAGGGAAGGGATAGTTCCTCATCTCATCCCTGTTGTGCCAGGAAAGGCAGCAAAGAAAAAGAGTGGCTCCTGTTGAGCACCATTTGCATTCAGGTGCCAAAGGGAGTTAGGGCCATAATGGCCAAGAAAAGGTCTAGCAGATGAGGATTCTTTGCTTCTACATTCAGGGTTTCCACTGACTCTACCAGGCCTGGCTTATGCTGGTTGGGGAGATCAAATGAGTGGGTTGGGATGGAGCTGTCTGTGCCCCAATGGGCATGGGGCATGGTGGAGATGATGGTGCCAGTTCAGAGCTGTTGTAAAGGGACAGGAGTCATTGACTGGAGGTGTCATGCTCTGGATGGAGGCTGCCAATAGAAGCTAGGAGAGAAAAAGGAAGAGTGTGCATGTGTGAGAGAAACCCTGCTGGCAAAAGCCTACAACACGTAGTATCCCAAGTAGTCTCCCATCCAAGTACTAACAAGATCCCACCCAGATTAGCTTTAGAGATCAGACACCAATCTACATTGGACATGTTCATTGTGCTATAGCCATAGATGCTGGTTGCCACGGCCTGGAGCCTCAAAAGACTATGTTGTGTATTGCTGCTGAAACTTGTCCAGCTGCAGGGTCTATGGGCCCCTGGAGCCCAGCTGTGGGCTGCTGGAACCTGCTCACCACCACCAGTCACCCAGATGTACTGGCCATTGTGGTATGCCTCACTCTTTGCTTTTGCCATTCCCTGAGGGTCAGGGAAGCAGCCAGAAGACAGGCCAGGCATTGAGATGGTCCTGATATTGCCCAGCCACCCATATAGCAAACCATACAGCAAGGGCTCCCCAGGGCACCATTAGGCAGTTCCAAAGAGGCCTGCTTCCACTTGGATTCTGACATCCTACCACATTGGGCATCCACAGGTGATGTACCCTTGAGCCCTCTGTTCTGCCCTACCATGCCCAGCCTGGTTCATTCTCTAGAAAGCCACCCATCTCCACCCAACAGCCAACACACCCCCATTCCCAGCCCAGAGGAACCCTATACATGCCCCTGCCATGTCCAACCAGAATTGCCAGCACACACTGATGGTCTGCCCTATGGGCAGCTGCCCGGACTGGCAGGCCCTTCATAGGATGTCCTGGGGCAGTTCAACTGACCAAGGCCCTGGCCACCCAGTGGTCATGACTGAATGAACCAGGCTAGGCTAAGGAGGATGCCTATGGCCTTGTTTTCCACCCAACACTCAGGAACATCTCTTCTCTAGGGAGTCCTGACCAAGCTGTCTACCTGTCTATCTTCCCAAAGAGTGCATCTTTCCCAGAAGGTGT
The DNA here is from genome assembly GCA_026826555.1 of Tolypeutes matacus. Classification (NCBI taxonomy): domain Eukaryota; kingdom Metazoa; phylum Chordata; class Mammalia; order Cingulata; family Chlamyphoridae; genus Tolypeutes; species Tolypeutes matacus. The sequence goes on from JAKSZT010054586.1 coordinate 4,721,028, forward strand.
CTTCCCACCCATGTGGCCATGGCACTCCAGCTACTGACCTCCCTAAAATGAGTACATGTGTTCTAAGCCAGGCTTAATCCTCCGCCCTTAGCTCAACTGGAATCACCTAAGGTGGAAAGCAGACATCTACCCAGAAGATTGGCTGTGAGGGAGCCTCTGGCACCAAGGTCTCACCTGGTCCACTCATGCACATTCAACAACACACACTGTGCAATGGGTCATCTGCTCAACTCTCAACTCAGGAGTAGAAGCCAAATTGTGGCTCTGATCTGGTCTGCTATGGCAGGAAACCTCAGCCAGGGGCTATGATTGAGACTGGCAGACATAGGCTTGGAGGATAACCATCTGAAGTCATCAACTGAGAGGAGATGCCCTTGGAGCTGGGAACTGGGTTGGCCTTGGAGAGGTAGATCTCAAGGGGTTTGCAAGGAGAAATGGGGCTACAGAATTTCCTCTGATTCCCTGTGGAGGCCAGCAGCCTCCACAGCCCAGTGTAGTGGGTAGAATCTAATGTACCACCTCCTGTGCCTTTGCTGTCTGAGGGCAGCCTTCCTCAGAAAGACCCTTGTGGCTTAGAGCTATTGACATGCAGGTGTGATTGGGTTAGGTTTGGTGCTGCCCCAACACCTCATCTGAAAGCACTTGCCTACACCCTCCTAACCACGCAGTGGTCACCACTCCACTAGCATTCCCTGCCATAGTGGATTCTGCCCTGGGCAGTCACAGAACTCCTGACCATCCTTCTGAAGGTGACTGGAACACATTTGGTACTGTTTCCAAGACCTCAGGAATGTGTCAGTCACTTCTCATCTCTTGGGGATTCCTTTTCTTAATGAGCTATCTTTTGGTGGACACTTCAGAGTTCTCCCCAGCAAGGGAACCCACCCTTTGCAAACTTCCCAGATTTCTAGATTGACTCCCTGCTCCTTTTCTTGGTGGTCTCCACCCACTTGAATCTAAGCTCTATTATAGCAGGCCACTCAGCTCTTTCCCCTCATCCCAGAGAAGAGACCTTATCCCAAAGTCGACCTGCAGCCAACTTGTACCCTCAAACCCCAGAGAAAGAGGTCCAGGGGTGCAGACTCTGGACAGGGAATTAGCTGAGGTTGGAGGATTTGCCTCTGCTGCTGGCATCTTCATGCCTGCTGTCCTGTGTGAGATGGGATGCTGGGATATGTGTGTCTCCCTGTCTGCTTGTCTGTCTGTTTGCCTATCTGTCTGCCTGCCTGTTTGTTTCCTGGGCAATTTGTTGTTTGTCCCAAAGATAGAGGCTTTTGCTGGAGCCACCATCCTAAGCAAATCTGTCAGCCCTAAGAGCATCTAACCATCATTCCATATCATTCCAGCCAAACTGTCAATATGGAGGACCACACTGGATATATTGGATATATTACCAAGTATCTCAAGGAAACCACTCTATAGTAAAGAAGGATAGGGACACTAGAAAGACATGGGACTCTCTTCTCCAGAAAAATGCCTAGAGGACAGGCTCTGAAACAAAGTAGAAAAAGATCTTCTGGGTTTAGTACACCAGGCAAAGGCTGGACAACACTCAGAGGAGAGAGGGACAAAGGAGGGAAATTGAAATGACAGATCTGTGAATTGAAATCAGCAGCTGCTGCTGTTAACACTGTCCCTCACAATAAAGACACTTTAGAATTCTCAAGTCTCAGGGCCTGGGACTCCAGGGATCTACCACCCCAGATAAGGAGAGAGAGAGGGATGCAGCCTAAGGCTGACTCAGCTTTGGACCCTCAGATTTGGTCTGCTGAGCCCCATGAGGCCTTTAAGTCCAGGTGGGACCACACAGTTGTTTGCCCTGGGAGCCAGTGAAGGACTGGAGAAACACAACCCTCACATTCTCCCTCTCTTCTAGCTGGGACTAATTGTTGAGGATGCCCCAGGAAAGGAGAGAGGGACACAGCCTAAGGCTGATTCAGTTTTTGATTCACAAATTAGGTCTGTTGTGTCCCAGGAGCCCATCCAGGCCAGGTGGGGCTGCACCATTTTTTGCTTTGGGAGCTGGCAGGGGAGATAAATATATACAACCCTCACAATCTCCTTCTCTACTAACAGGGACAGATTGTTGAGAACACAGAGGGGAGTGGAAATATTTCCTAGCCAGGAAAAGGAAGGGAACTGCCAGAGAAGACTGGAGAACTGTCTCAGAAAAAATTTTGAATTTTAAGGCTCATAGCCTCCAGACACAAAGCTCTATCACATTGATCTGGTCTGTGTTGCAACAAATACACTCCAACCAGGCATTGAACTGAGAGCTGCCAAAGAGCACCATCTGCTTGCAGACCAAGGAGGTGCATGTAAGAAAATTAAAAGTAAGTAGGAGAAGCTTTTCCCAGCCAATATAGCCTCCCTCCCCAAGGTCCTTAGACCAATCATTGCATACAGTGCCCAGATTTAAGCAACCAGCAGGACATTCCTAACAATCCAGGTTGAGCCAAAGAATCAAAGAACAGTGATAACACACAACCTCCTGTTACTATATTCCTACAAAAGATAACGAAATTCAGCTTCTGAGTAAACTATATCCTAATCAGATGCCTAGATATCAGCAAAAAATTATGAGCCATCCTAAGAAAATAGAAGATATGGCCCCAGAAAAGGAATGTATCAAAGCCCCAGAAGAGATGCATAATTTGAGGGAACTAATCAGCAAGATGTGAAAATTTTCCAAAATCAAATTAATGAGTTGAAAGACCATATGGTAAAAGAGATGAATGACATCAAGAAGACATTGAGAGTGTGCAAAGAAAATTTTGAAACCCTTAACAGAAAAGTAACAGAGCTCATGGGAATGAAAGACACAATAGGTGCACCAAAAACACATTTGAGGCATACAACAACAGACTCGAAATGCTAGAAGAAAGAATAAGTGATACCAAAGACAGAGCAGCTAAAATTGAAGAGAGAAAAGAACACAGAGAGAAAAGAATGGGAAAAATTGAGCAGGGGCTGAGAGAGTTGAATGACAACACAAAATGCAACAACATATCTGTCATGGGAGTTCCAGAAGGAGAAGAGAAGGGAAAGGGGCAGAAAGAGTATTTGAAGAAATAATAGCTCAAAATTTCCCAACTCTCATGTAAGAAATGAACTTACATGTCCAAGAAGCACACTGTATCCCAAACAGAGTAAATCCAAATAGAACTACTCCAAGACATATACTGCTCAGAATGTCAAAGATAAAGAAAAAATTCTCAGAGCAGCAAGTGAAAAGCAAACCACCATGTACAAGTGATGTCCAGTAAGACTTAGTGCAGATTTCTCTTCAGAAACCATGGAAGCAAGAAGACAGTGGTATGATACTATTAGGATACTGAAAGAGAAAAACTGCCAGCCAAGAATTCTTTTTCCATCAAAATTGTCCTTCAAATATGAAGGTTAGTATAAAATATTCACAAACAAACAAATTAAGAATTTGCAAAAAAGAACCCACTTTTGCAGTAAATATTATAGGAAGCCTTAGGACCTGAAAGAAAAAGACAGGAGAGACCGGCTTGGAAGAGAGTACAGAAAAAAGATCAGAAAGGATAACCAAAAGAATAAAAAGACAGACAAAAGTAAGATATGACATATGAAAACCAAAGAACAAAAGGAAAGAAGTAAATAGTGAATTTACAGTAATATCATTGAATGTGAATGGATTAAACTCCCCTATCAAAAGATACAGGCTGACAGAATGGATAAAAAAACATGAGTCATCCATATCTGCTTATGAGAAACTCACCTTAGACCCAGGGATACAAACCACCTGAAAGGTTGAAAAAAGATACTCCACATGAATAGTAACCAGAAAAGAACAGGGGTAGTTATACTAATGTCAGGCAAAACAGACTTAAGTGCAAAAAATTATAAGAGATGCAGAAAGCCATTATATACTAATAAAAGGCACAATCCACCAGGAAGATATAACAGGCATATATCTTCTATGCCTCTAACATAGTCTATGCATCTAACCCGGGTGCCCCAAAATACATGAGACTAACTCTGGTAAAACTGAAGGGAGAAATAGACTTCTCTACAATAATTATTGGAAACTTCAACACCCCACTCAGATCATTAGATAGAACAACTAGACAGAAGATCAATGAGGAAACAGAGAACTTGAACAATATGATAAATGAGTTAGACCTAAAAGACATATACAGAACACTGCATCCAAACTCAGCAGATATACATTTTTCTCAAGTGCCCATGGAACATTCTGCAGGATAGACTGCATGTTAGGGCAAAATGCAGCTCTCAATAACTAAATAAAAGATTGAAATTATACAAACAGCCTTCTCAGATCATAAGGGAATTAAACTGGAAATCAATAATAGAGTGAAAAAAGTAAATTTGTAAATGTGTAGAAGCTAAACAACACACACCTAAATAATCAGTGGGTCAGGGAAGAAATTGCAAGTGAAATCAATAAATATATTGAGACAAATGAAAATGAGAACACAACTTATCAAAATTTCTGGGATATGGCAAAGACACTCTTCAGAGGGAAATTTATAGACCTAAGTGCCTATATTAAAAAAGAAGACAGAGCTAACTCAAAGATTTAACTGAACAACTAAAGAAACTAGAAAATGAACAGCAAACTGATCCCAAAGCAAGTATAAGGAAAGAAATAATTAAGAGTAGAGCAGAAATAAATGAAAATGAGAACAAAAAAACAATAGAGAAAATTAAAAAAACAAGAACTGGTTCTTTGTGAAGATCAATAAAATTGACAATCCCTTAGCTAGACTAACAAAGAAAAAAAGAAAGAAGATGCAAATAAATACAATCAGAAATGAAAGGAGGAAGTTATAAATGACTCCACAAAATAAAAAGAATCATAAGGGGGTATTATGAGAAACTGTATGCTAGCAAACTAGACAACCTAGATGAAATGGACAAATTCAAAGAAATGCATAACCAACCTACACTGACAGTACAAAACTACAATAATTTAACAAATAAATCACATTTAAGGTGATTGAATCCATCATCAAAAATCTCGCAGCAAAGAAATGTTCAGAATCAGATGGCTTCACAGCTGAGTTCTACCAAGCATTTTAAAAAGAACATCAATCCTTTTTAAACTCTTCCAAAAAAATTGAAGAGGAGGGAAAATTATCCAACATATTTTATGAAGGCAACATCACCCTAATACCAAAGCCAGATTAAGATACTACAAGAAAAGAAAATTACAGACCAATCTCTCTAAAGAACATAGATGCAAAAATTCTCAACAAAATACTTCCACATTGAATCCAAAAGCCTATCAAGAGACTTATACAGAAGTACTTCCAGGAAGATGGTGGAATAGTAAGAAAGGAAATCTCTTCTCCAGAAAAATAGCTAGAGGACAGGCTGAAAGAGCACCAAAAAAGATCTTCTAGGGTTTAGGACAGCAGGTGAAGACTGCACACCACCCAGAGGAGAGAGGGACAAAAGAGAGAAATCATGATGAAGGAACTATGAGTTGGAACCAGCAGTGGCTGCTGCTTCTGGCACCCTCTCCCACACTAAGAAGTCTTTTGAATTCTCGGGCCTCTGGGCCTCTGACAACAGATAAAAGGACTCCAGGAAAGGGGAAAGCGAGGGACACAGCCTAAGGCTGACTCAGCTTATGACCCACAAATTTTGTCTGCTTTGTCCCATGAGCCCTTCCAGGCCACGTGAAACCACACAGTGTTTTGCCCTGGAATCTGGGGAAGGACTGGAGAAATCTGACCCTCACAATCTCCCTCTCTTCTGGCCTGGACTAATTGTTGAAGACTCCACAGGAAAGGGGAGAGTGGGACACAGCCTAAGGTTGACTCAGCTTTTGACTCACAAATTTGCTCTCCTGTGTCCCAAGAGCCCTTTCAGTCCAGATGGGGCTGTGCCATTATTTGCCTTGGAGCCTGCAGGGGGCTAAAGATATACAACCCTCCCAATCTCCTTCTCTACTACTAGGGACTGACTGTTGAGGACTCATAGGGGAGTGGAAATATTTCCTAGCCAGGAAAAGGGAGGCAGCTGCAAGAGAAGGCAGGTAAACTGTCTCAGAGAAAATTTGAATTAAAAGGCTCCTAGCCTCCTGACAGGAAGCTCTATCACATCGATCTGGTTTGTGTTACAACAAATACACTCTGACCAGGCATTGAATTGAGAGCTGCCAAAGAACACCATCTCCTGGCAGACCAAGAAAGTGCACACAAGAAAATTAAATATAAGTAGAAGAGGCTTTTTCTGGCCTCTATAACTTCCCTGCCCAAGGCTGTAAGAAATGACGCTACAATCAACTACTGGGTCCAGTGCCCAATTTTGAGCAACCAGCATGACAATCCTAACAATCCCAGTTGAGCCAAAAATCAAAGAGCAGTGGTAACTCATAGCCTCCTACCAATAAATCCCTATAAAAGAGAAAGAGATTAACTATCTGAAAAAACTACATCTTAACGAAATGCCTAAACACCGACAAAAAATTAGAAGCCATACTAAAAATATAGAAGACATGGCCCAAGAAAAGGAATTCAGAAGAGATGCAGAATTTGAGAGAACTAGTCAGTGAGATGAGCCCAAACTTCGAAAATCAAATTAATGAGTTGAAAGACAATATAGTTAAAGAGATAAATGATATCAAGAAGACATTGAGAGAAAGCAAAGAAGAATTTGAAATCCTGAACAGAAAAGTAACAGAGTTCATGGGAATGAAAAACACGATAGGTGAAGTCAAAACCACATTTGAGGCATACAAGAGCAGACTCAAAATGGTAGAAGAAAGAATAAGTGATACCAAAGACAGAGCAGCTAAAATTGAAGAGAGAAAAGAACAGAGAGAGAAAAGAATGGAAAAAATTGATCAAGGGCTGAGAGAGTTGAATGACAACACAAAACGCAACAACATACGTGTCATGGGAGTTCCAGAAGGGGAAGAGAAAGGAAAAGGGGCAGAAAGAGTATTTGAGGAAATAATAGCTGAAAATTTCCCAACTCTCATGAAAGAAATGAACCTACATGTCCAAGAAGCACACCGTATCCCAATGAGAATAAATCCAAATAGACCTACACCAAGTCACATACTTTTCAGAATATCAAATGTAAAAGATAAAGAGAAAATTCTCAGAGCAGCAAGAGAGAAGCAAACGATCACATACAAAGGACGTCCAGTAAGACCTAGTGCAGATTTCTCTTCAGAAACCATGGAGGCAAGAAGACAGTGGTATGATACAATTAGGAAACTGAAAGAGAAAAACTGCCAGCCGAGAATTCTTTATCCAGAAAAACTGTCCTTCAAATATGAAGGTGAATATAAAGTATTCATAAACAAACAGAAACTAAGAGAGTTTGCAAAAAAGAATCCACCTTTGCAGGAAATATTAAAGGAAGCCTTAGAACCTGAAAGAAAAAGACAGGAGAGAGAGGCTTGGAGCAGAGTATAGAAGAAAGAAAAGCAGAAAGGATAACCAAAAGAGTTAAAAGAGAGACAAAAATAAGATGACATATGAAAACCAAAGAATAAAATAGAGGAAATAAATAGTGCATTTTCAGTAATATCATTGAATGTGAATGGATTAAATTCCCCAATCAAAAGATACAGGCTGACAGAATGGATAAAAAACATGAGCCATCCATATGCTGCTTACAAGAAACTCACCTCAGACCCAAGGATACAAGCCGGCTGAAAGTAAAAGGTTGGAAAAAGATACCCACGCGAATAGTAAACAGAAAAGAGCAGGGGTAGCTATACTAATATCAGGCAAAACAGACTTCAAATGCAAAAAAGTGATAAGAAATGAGGAAGACCATTATATATTAATAAAAGGGACGATCCTCCAGGAAGATATAACAGTCATAAATATCTATGCACCTAACCAGGGTGCCCCAAAATATATGAGACAAACTCTGGCAAAACTGAAGGGAGAAATAGACATTTCTACAATAATCGTTGGGGACTTCAACACCCTTCTCACATCATTAGATAGAACAACTAGACAGAAGATCAACAAGAAAACAGAGAACTTGAGCAATATGATAAACAAGTTAGACCTAACAGACATATACAGAACACTGCATCCAAACTCAGCAGATTATACATTCTTCTCAAGTGCCCATGGATCTTTCTACAGGATAGACCACATGTTAGGTCACAATACAGCTCTCAGTAAATATAAAAAGATTGAAATTATACAAAGCACCTTCTCAGATCATAATGGAATGAAACTAGAAATAATAAATCAATAACAGAAACAAGAAAAGTAAATTTACAAATGTGTGGAGACTGAACAACACATTCCTAAATATTCAGTGGGTCAAAGAAGAAATTGCAAGTGAAATCAGTAAATATATTGAGACAATTGAAAATGAGAACACAACATATCAAAACTTATGGGATACAGCGAAGGCAGTATTGAGAGGGAAATTTATAGCCCTAAATGCCTATATTAAAAACACAAGAAAGCTAAACCCAAAGATTTAACTGAATAACTAGAGAAACTAGAAAAAGAACAGCGAACCAACCCCAAAGCAAGTAGAAGGAAAGAAATAATAAAGATTAGAGCAGAAATAAATGAAAATGAGAACAGAAAAACAATAGAGAAAATCAACAAAACCAAAAGCTGGTTCTTTGAGAAGATTAATAAAATTGACAAACTCCTTGCTAGACTAAAAAAGAAAAAGAGAGAGAAGATGCAAATAAATACAATCAGAAATGAAAGGGGGGAAATTACAAATGGCCTCACAAATAAAAAGAATCATAAGAGGATATTATGAGAAACTATTTGCCAACAAACTAGACAACCTAGAAGAAATGGATAAATTTCTAGAAATACACAACCAACCTACACTGACACTACAAGAGATACAAAATTTAGCAAACCAATCACAATTAAGGAGATTGAATCCATCATCAAAAATCTCCCAGCAAAGCAAAGTCCAGGACTAGAAGGCTTCACAGGTGAATTCTACCAAGCATTTCTAAAAGAATTAACACCAATCCTGTTTAAACTCTTCTAAAATATTGAAGAGGAGGGAAAATTACCCAACATATTTTATGAAGGCAACGTCATCCTAATACCAAAGCCTGATAAAGATTCCAAAAAAAATAAAATTACAGACCAATCTCTCTAGTAAACATAGATGCAAAAATTCTCAACAAAATACTTGCAAATTGAATCCAACAGCATATCAAAAGACTTATACCTTTTGACCAAGTGAGATTTATTGCTGGTATGCAAGGTTGGTTCCACATAAGGAAATCAATCAATGTAATCCACCATATTAACAAATTGAAGGGAGAAAAACCACATGGTCATCTCAATAGATGCAGAAAAGACATTCAACAAAATCCAACATTTTTTTTTAATAAAAATACTTCAAAAGATAGGAATTAAAGCAAAATTCCTCAATATGATAAAAGGCATATATGAAAAACCCACAGCCAACAACACACTCAATGGGGAAATGTTGAAAGCTTTCCCTCTAAGATCAGGGAAAAACAAGTATGCCCACTGTCACCACTGTTATTCAACATTGTACTAGAAGTTCTAGCTATGGTAATTAAATAAGACAAAAAAATTTAATGCATCCAAATAGGAAAAGAGGAAGTAAAACTCTCACTGTCTGCAGATGACATGATCCTGTATTTAGAAAATCCTGAAGTATCCACAGCAAAGCTACTTGAACTAATAAATGATTTCAGCCAAGTGTCAGGATACAAGATCAACACGCAAAAATCAGTAATGTTTTTGTACACTAGTACTGAACAAACTGAGGAGGAAATCAGGAGAAAAATTCCATTTTCAATAGCAACAAAAAGAGTCGAATACCTAGGAGTTAATTTAGCCAAAGAAGTACAAGACCTATATGCAGAAAACTACAAAACAATGCTAAAAGAAATTTTAAAAGACCTAAACAAATGGAAAGATATTCTGCATTCATGGATTGGAAGAATAAATATTGTGAAGATGTCAATCTTGCCCAAACTGATTTTTAGATTCAATGCAATACCAATCAAAATCCAAACACCTTACTTTACAGAAATAGAGAAGGCAATTACCAAATTCATCTGCAAGGGTAAGTGCACCCAAATAGCAAGAAGCATTCTAAAAAAGAAGAGCAATGTGGGAGGAATTTCACTGCCTGACCTTGAAACATATTACAAAGCTACAGTGATCAAAACAGCATGGTACTGGCATAAAGATAGACACATTGATCACTGAAATAGAATTGAGAACCCAGAAATATACCCTCACCTATACAGTCAACTGGTTTTTGACAAACCTACCAAGCCCACGCTAATGGGAAAAAACAGTCTCTTCAACAAATGGTGTTGGGAGAACAGGACATCTATAACCAAAAGAATGGAAGAGGGCCCCTATCTCACCCCCTGTACAAGAATCAACTCAAAATGGATCAAAGATCTAAATATAAAAGCCAGGACCATAAAACTATTAGGAGAAAAATGTAGGGAAACATCTTCAAGACCTTGTAGTAGATGGTGGTTTATTGGACCTTACAACCAAAGCATGTGCAACAAAAGAAAAAATAGATAAATGGGACCTCTTCAAAATTAAACACTTTTGCACCTCACTGGACTTTGTCAAAAATGTGAAAAGGAAGCCAAGTCAATGGGAAAAAATATTTGGAAATCACATATCTGATAAGGGTTTAATAACAAGGATATATAAAGAGATGTTACAACTCAACAATAAAAAGACAAATGACCCAATTAAAAAATGGACTAAAGACTTGAATAGACATTTCTCCGAAGAAGAAATACAAATGGCAAAAAAACACATAAAGAAATGCTCAACATCACTCCTGATTAGGGAAATGCAAATCAAAACTACAATGAGATATCATTTCACACCTATCAGAATGGACACTATGAAAAAGACAGAGAACTACAAGCATTGGAGAGGATGTGGAGAGATAGGAACACTTCTTCACTGTTTGTGGGAATGCAGAATGGTACAACCACTATGGAGGACTGTTTGGCAGTTCCTAAAGAAGTTGAATATAGACTTGCCATGTGACCCTGCAATACCACTACTATGTATATACCCAGAAGAACTGAGAGCAGTGACATGAACAGACATCTGCACACCAATGTTCATAGCAACATTATTAACCATTGCCAAAAGTTGGAAACAAGCCAGGTATCCATAAACAGATGAATGGATAAACAAACTGTGTTCTATTCACACGATGGAATATTATGCAGCTATAAGAAGAAATGAAGTCGTAAAGCATATGGCAACATGGATGAACCTGGAGGACATTATGTTGAGTGAAGCAAGTCAGACACAAAAGGACAATTACTGTATGAATGTGTTACTATGAACTAAATATATTGTGCAACATATTGTTTGATTCAAAAAAATTATATGTATCCAATACATTTAATTGAGAAATGTATATATTTATTCAACTGTGGTTTTTTTAGCTTTTAATTGTTTATATTTTCAATTATTAAATGTACAAAATAAAGTTTAAAAAAAAGAAAATGAAAAGAAGGATAGTGTTCACTGGCCATGCTAGACTCCTTTTGAAGCCGAAGGACTTCCCGTACAGCCTTGGGGAAGAAATTCTTCCTTTTTATTGAAAGTCTAAATGTCACCAGACCATCCCAGGAAGAAGTTCCATATGACTACTGTTATGAAATGGTGTGATTTTTTTTTTTTGAGGATTGTTTCTTTTGAGCCCACCTAAATTTAATGTTAAAATGGGCAACAGCACTATTTCAGGACATGACAAAGTAGCCCAATATACAATAACTTGTGCCTACAGGTGGCACACTGGAGAATCTAATATGCTGAGGAAGTCAGAGAGACACCTAGAGGCCACCTCTCAGCCCTTGTCTACTCCCACTTCTATTGTTTGCACATGCCTCAATATGTTTCCATTCCACAACCTGGTGCATATGTTAGGTCTAATGGGAAGGCCAGGCATCACTTAAACCCAGGACCTGGAAACATTTAGCCCCAGCTGCTTATCAAGGTGAGAACTCTCATTGGCAGTTCCCCACATGCTCTGGTGTATAAATACTAAAGATTCAAACAGCATAAGTCTCTCCTCTCCCATGGGAAGCATTTGGAGTGGCCAACTTCCAACACAGGATCAAGCAGTTGTCCTCCCTGGGAGGCTGGCCATGATGGAGTTTTTTTCCTGCTCTTTTGGAAACTTTGATTTGTGCAAGAAATAAGGTGTTCATTTACTAAAAGTTGTTGTGCCTGAGCTTGTGTTCCCATGATGCATCATAGAGCAATTTGCTCCATGGATCTTGGTCCTGTAAGCAGAGTGCATGGGAAAATATGCAATGGAGTGGGTTAATTTTTAGCCATTCTTTTCATCACACTTGCATTCCTTTTGTACAGGAGCATTTTGGACAAAACAGAACTTATGTCCTTGTGGGCTAAACTGAAGTTTAACCCCTGCCCTACCAGTGTGGGTGGAGGTAATGGTCCACAGATGAGGGACCTAGATCATGCTGTTTCCATCCTATTGAGGAAGGGTGGCAATAAATGGGACTTTGAGAACATCCCCATGAATTCCAGTGTGTTGTTTTGATATTTACACACTGAGATAAATGAGATTGGATCTTCCTCTACCCAGCATACATAGACAGATCTCCAGTTGAAAACATTGAGAAAATTATAAACCAGAAGGAGGGCCACGTTCTCACTAGGGACAATATTTCTCTTCCAGATCCCCTCCCTTTAATTGCCAGATATGAGCAGTAGAGAAGGAATAGCACGTAGGAGAGCTCCTGCCTCCACTTCAACTATGAGTGAAGAGTCTGGCCACTGGGATGAGTCTCTTAAGTAAGACATAGTCAAACTGGAAACAGCTTAGGATTGTGGCCCAGAACCCTGACCATCCTCCAGGACCCTAGGCCATATGACCCAGTGCATATACAATTTGGGGGCATTGAACAAAACTTTATAGCATTGTTGGTAAGGCACCCAAGTCAATATCATTCCAGTAGATGCAGGGGGGAGGCCTTGGATATTCCACAAGGGTATGGTAATGGCAGGTTACTGCTACCCAGTTTATTGGTCCCTTTGGCCTTTGGCTACCTCTGCGGTCATACTTCCTGCCATGGAATATATTGTAGCAACTGATATCATGCACCACTGCACATCCCAAGCATGACAAATGTAAACTCCCCAATTCCAACAAATTTGGGCCACTTGGTTGGGGAGAGTTGGACTCCACACCTCCAGTGCTCCCACCACCTTGCTTTGTCCAACAGTGGCAATGCCACTTTCTTGAAGGAGAAAAAGAACTCATAAAAGACCTTCTTTCTGCAGCTGTCCTCTGTTACACCATCTCCACATATAGTAGCCTGGTGTGGCCAGTGGAAAAGGCAAGTGAAGCATGGTAACTAATTGTAGACTATTGGCATTTGAATGCAGAAGTGCTGCCTTAGGCATCTGCAATCCCATACATTGTGACACACTTGGAAACCATAATGGCTTCCCCTGATCTTTGATATGCAGTTTTGATCTGGTGAATGCCTTTTTTACCTTCCCACTCTGAGAGGAGAACCAAAATCAATTTTCTTTCCAATGGCAAGATGTACAGTGGAACTTCACTGATCTGCCATATTAGTATTTAAACTCAGTCACTATCTGCCATCAATGGGTGGAGCAGGATTTGAGTAAGCTCCCCTACCCAGAGAACTCCAAGTGCTCCATTATACTGATAATTTCATGTTGGTGGGCTAGTGAAAGGAACAAACTGCCCAGGAAGTGCATGCATTGCTAACTACAATTCAACAATTTGATTGGGCCATAAATTCTAACAAGATGCAGGACCCAGCTCAAAAGGTCAATTTTTTTGTTAGTATATCAGCTCAAGCCATCACTGGACCCCTGTGGCAGTACAGGAGAAATTACTGTCCTTAAAGTCACCACCACCAAAAAGGAAGTCCAGTGGTTTACTAAGCTATATGCATATTGATGCCAACATATTCCACATCTTCACATCCTCCTGACACCTCTATATTTGATCATATGGAAAGAAGAGCTATGTGCTTTTAGGCCATAAAGTTTCCAGACAAAACCCAGAACTAGTCCTTCAAAAGCCAATTTCTGATATGCTACTGGGCTTTGGTGGAAATGAAAGGATAAGGATTACCAAGAGCTCTCAGATCTTCCTGAGTCTAGAAATCCCCATCAGATTCTGGGTCCTGAATAATCAGAACACTTATCCAGGATGTGCCCAATGACAGGGTATCATCAAATGGAAGTAGTAAAGTAAAGATTGTGCTTGCATGCGCCTCCAAATAATGACATGCTTGCACAAAGTGGTGGCAGAAGTGTCCCTCTACAATGATCCTGTTGCAATATGAGATGAAGCTCCTCCCTCCTGGCATTGGAATACAGAGGGCCCCAATTCAAGCATGCCCAGCAGGTGGTGTTTAACTGATGGATAAGCCAAGCTGAAGCCATCTGGCAACCATTGGGCAGCAGCTGCTGTTTACCTAGCCTCAGAATGACAATAAGCCACCTATGGCACCGGGGAAAAATTACCCAGTGTGCTGACCTATGAGTGATCTACTTAACCCTGGAACAATTGGAACAAATCACCCTAGCACGCAATGTAACTGTTTACTGCCTCATGGTGGGAGTCATAAACAATGCCATGTCAGGAACATGGACAGAACATGATTGGAGAATCCAAAGTTCCCAGATATGGCAAAGGGGCTTACGGAAACAGCTGGCATTGTGAAAAGACAAAATCTATGTTACTCATGTTGATGTCAAGGGCAAGGGCTATAGCATGATAGACATCTACGGAATGACATGGCCAATGAAGGATGCATCAAGATGCTTTGCACATCCAATGAAGCTGGAGATCCTAGTGAGAGACAGTTTGAGGATGATCTTTACTTGTAGGATGAGAACAATTAACTTAACCTCAGTGACATCCATGAAATAACTGAATTTCCCATGACTGTTTCTGCTGCTGGGTGGATCTACCACTGAACTAGACATGAAAATTCTGACACCATGGAATTACAGTCCCAGGAATTTGGAGTACCTCTGTATTAGTCAGCCAAAGGGGTTTTGATGTAAAATACCAGAAATCTGTTGGCTTTTATAAAGGGTATTTATTTGGGATAGAAGCTTAGAGTTATCAGGCCATAAAGCATAAGTTACTTCCCTCACCAAAGTCTGTTGTCTCTTGTTGGAGCAAGATGGCTGCTGTCATCTGCAGTGGTTCAGGCTTCCTGTTCCTCTTAAGGCCCCATGGTCCCAGCTTCTTCCAAAATCAGCTGTAGGTTGGGATGTCTCATCTCTCTCCTGGCGGTGATTTTCTCCAGGCTTAGCTGCTCTACTCTCTCCACAAGACCAGCTGTAAACTATCAGGTGAATGGCTCATCTTTCTTCCTGGGGCCTCTGCCATGTCTAATGGAGCCTTCTTTCTTTCCTCACATATTTGCTTCTCTGTACATTTTCTTCCTGGGGCTCCAGCATTAAAAGTCCCACTAAATCCTCTGCCTTGTCATTCTCTGTGAGTCATTGCCCACCAAGGGGGCAGGGACTCAACATCCTACTGATGCGGTCCAATCAAAGGCCTCATCATAATTTATTCACACCCAGAACACACCCATTTACAAACATTCTCCAATATCTCTTTTTGGAATTCATAAATAATACCAAACTGCTACAAGCTCTCTCATTAAATTTCTAGTATATAGAAATTGAAGTTTATTTTAACTTTGGACATGGTGACCTTAGTAAAGTGACTAATTACCTCTAATTGTTTTTTGCTAATTTAATAGTAGTTTCTGATACCCAATCATGTCATCTGCAATCAAAAACAATTTTCTTTTCCATGTTTTCTGATTTTTCTTTCCACTCTTTGACTTATTACACTAACTCCACCATAATATCAAAATATATCTGAAGTGATGAAAGAAATATTCTTTTATTGGTCTTTATTTAGGGTAAAGCATTCAGTCTTTCAATATTTGATAAAATATGAAGTGTAGTGGTGAGAACAGAAATACTTCTAATGGTGCCAACTTTAGTAGGAAACCATTCAGCAGCCTTTTAAAATTATGTATGAAATTAGCTGAAAGGTTTTATATAGAGATACTCTAGATTTTAAGTTTCCCAAAATTAAGATCAAGGAATGGATTTCCACACCTGGGCCACCATAATGACATTGCCTATGGGTCTTGTAGATTTAGGAATATATTACTTGTCTTATAATGAACTAGGTTTTTGCAGTGGGGTCTAGCTGATACTCCCCATTGGGCCATTAGCAAGGGACAAGGGGAACAATCTGGACTTCTGCTTGGCTCAGTGAATTACTATCTGCAGGACTTTCTCACTCACTGGTACTGTCTAGTCACTGAAATGAAATACTGTGTCCTCTAAGATCAGAAACAAAGCAACCAGGTCTGTTCCTATTCTTCAGATATTTAATCACTGACTCAAAGAAATGTCCATCACTGACCCATTAGAGGCAACCACAAAACCATATTCATTTACTGTAGAAGACTTCCAAGTCAAAAATTTCACATATTCTCCTATTCCCAAACCTATAGCATTTCCACCACTGACCTCAATATCTCAGCCCTGAGATACCCACTCATTTCACCAAACTCCTCAAACAATAGCCCTCACAGAAAAAAATAGATGACCATAAGCACCCCAATTGCTCAATAAATGAGTTCCCATTGAAAACATTCTCCGTTATGATTTTTCTGAAACTTCCCCAAAGGGTTTCATCCTAGTAAAGACTTTTCTCTCTTATTTCATGTTTTCATAGTTATACCTAAACTGAATTTTCTTTAGCACACCAAGGCTTCTGTTTGCCTGATAGTGCACAGTGATTACAGACCTATGTGACACTCCTGAGTAGTTCAATTATTTTGCTTAAATTATATAGTAAGGAATTCCCATTTTGAGTACAGACATAGAATTTCTCACATTTGATTTCTCCCACTCTCCAGTCCCATTAGGTTTATATTGTGAGTTATTTCATATGGTAGATCACCAGACCATCTTCTAAGGGTTTTGCTACATAGAAGAAATTTATATGGATTTTCTCCTTATGAATTTCCTTAGATTATCTTAAGTAGTACTGATGACTAAAGGCACTTCCATATTGATGGCAAACATAGTGTTTCTTCAATATGTGAGTTCACTGATGTGTTTAAAGCGACTTCTTTAAAGAGACTTCTATAGCTGAAGTCTCTTTCATATTCAAACCATTTATAACATTAGTTCTCTCATTCCATCTAAGGTCAGAATATTGACTAAAGGCTTTCCCACATTGATGACATTCATAGGGTTTCTCTTCAATCTGAATAATCTCATGTTGTCTAAGGTTATAAAAATTGAGATTTTCCCATTTAGATGATATGTTTATAGTTCTTGTCCAGTGTACATTCTTTCATGTTGCCTGAGAGCATAACTATGAGTGAAAGTTTTCCCACATACAGATATTTATAGGGTTTCTCTCAATGTGAGTTCTCTCAAGTTATTTAAGTGAAAAGTAGTGAAAGAAGCCTATCACACATAGATGACATTCATGGGGTTTCTCTCCAGTGTAAGTTCTATGTTGACTGGGGGCAGAGCTATGATTGAAGGCTTTCCCACAGGATGGCATTCATAGACTTTCTCTCCAGTGAGTATTCTCCAACTTTGTCCAAGAATAGAATATTGACTGAAGTCTCTTCCACATAGATGGCATTCATAGGGCTCTTTTCCTCTGTGAATTATCTCATGTTGCCTAAGATGAAAAATCTAATGAAAACTTTCCCACATAGAAGATAACCATATGGTTTCTCTCCAAAGTCAGTTTCATTGTTTTGTTTGTGGACAGAGATTTCAATAAAGGCTATAATACTTCTATGGCATTCACATGATTTACTTCTTAGGATTCTGCTTATTTTGATCAAAAGTGACTCGTCACTGAGTATTTTCCAAGTGGTTTGTTGAAATATTTCTTTATCATGTCAATTAATGCATGTTGAATCACTGTGGATCTGTGAGTGGAAGATTTTTGCAAATAATTATATTTAAAGAATTCATTTGGGTGTGAGATATCTACTGTGGGGAATTAGATGGGAGACTATAAAACATTCATACCTATACCTGAAAATCTTCATTTGCATCTATAAGAATCCTAGACTAATTCTCTAGTGAGAGTATCCAATGAAAATCTTGCCCATTTTAGTTTCATATACACATTATTCTCCTCCATACATGGAGATTTGCTCTATTATAGTATCCAAATTGCAGAACTATTTGAACAATTTTAAGATTCAAGATGTTTCAAAGTTTATTTATGTGAACGATGTTTATGCAGTTGTCTTTTTATAAGAAATCTGGTTAGAGTTTTTCATTTAGTTTAATTTTTCCCTAATTTCCAACTATCAGAATTTTTTAGCATTTAATCACTAAATTAATTACAGTTAGTTGATTGTACTGAATTCCTAATTTATTCCATTCCCAGGTATCTATTTGTAAAACTAGGGTTCACTCCAAAGATGCTTACTGATGACAAGTTGTTAGAAGTGTCTGTCCTGCAGATAGGTTGAAAGAATATCATTTCTTGTTTTTTTAAAGCCATTTTTCCTTCCTGTAAAAATTGTGGGGGGTTTCATAAAGTATTTTTCTGGGCTCTTAATAGCTGGTAAATGTCTGGGCAATATGCACTTGGTCTCATCACTTCACCTTTAGGAGTTCATAATGAACCTGAAATTTCTTATTAGACTAGTACCCACAATATATATTATGAGACAAAAAAAAGGATTTCTCCAAGGAGCTCATGATTCTGGGTTTGTCTTTTTTTGGCAGATTGTTGCTACCTTGGCTTGAGTTTAAGAAAAATGAAAACTTAATTAGAAATCTATTGGTCACAAAAGGAAAACTTACTGAATCTACTGCTTGAGTGTGAGCTGCATTAGATTCATTACCTAACCTTCTTTTAGACAATAGCATAACCAAACTTGATTATAGATTAGCTGAACAAGGACTCATTTTTAACATTGATAGCTGGAAAATGTGCTTACTAAAAATTTCTTCAGTTAAATAGCTCTGAAAATTCTAATACACTAATTGAGCTGGTTTTCTATTAATCTAATTTTAGAACTTTATTCTTTGTACTTAGTTCCCCAAGGAATATTAACCAGAACTTCTAAATTTTGTTTATTGGAATATGACAATGTCTCATCTGAAAGCAAAACCAGACAGAATGGTGTCAGGAGAACCTGTAAATTTGTAACTTTCCTCAGAGACCAAAAAAATTCCTTGATATCCATGAGTGGTTGGCTGACAAAGGACTCATGAAGACCTTGCACATAGGCACCTGCAAAACAATATCTAAGCTGTGGTTTTTAAGATGCTGAAACCAAGGACACATTTAATATGCTTGAGACAATGCCAAACTGAGAATTTGTACATATCTTCATCACAAGAACTCTTGAAGCTTCACTTGACTTTTTATTTTTTTAACGTGTTTTTTTCTCACCTACTCCATTTTTTTCTTTTCCCTATAAAATCCCTAGCTCCCATTCTCACTTTGAACTGGTCTTGGGAAGATTCTCCCAGTTCCTTGTTTGTGCATTTGCAATAAATCACCTTCTCTGTGAGCACCAGATCCAGCAGGCTCTTCTATTGGAAATTGTCATGTTTACCATAAAAACATTGACAATACCACCTGTTGTATTTGGGTCACTACCTCTGGGGACAATGAGACAAAATTGCAAGAAAAAGTGAACAAGAACAGGCCTGTAAGATTTTGACAAAAAGAAGCCAGGAGAGAATCCCATCAGAGTGGGGTTGGGGTGGTGGGTCAACATCTGCATCTAAGCCCACTGCCAACCCCAGGGTCTTAGCTCTGTGCTCTAAGGGCCTTTTAGAAGAATCCTGTTGTAGCAGTTTGATATTGTTTATAGATTAAGTTTGTAACCTGGTCTGTTCTTCTGGGCATATTAGATTGTATTAACCTCAGAGGTTTCACTTTTGCTTGATTAAATTCTGATTAGGGCTTTGATTGGGCCATGTCAGTAGGAGAAAACAACATGGCAGAGGAGAGAGTTGGAGTTGTGATGCTGGAGTCCTGGGAAATAAATGCACAGAGAAGCAGATATGTGAGGAAAGAGAGAAGGCTCCATTAGACATAGCAGAGGCCTCAGAAAGAGAGATGAGCCATTTGCCTGATAGTTTACAGCTTGCCTTGTGGAGTGAGCAGGGCAGCTGAGCCCAAAGATAAATGATCCCTGGGAGAGAGATTAGACATCCCAGGCTACAGCTGATTTTGGAAGAAGCTGTGAACACAGAGTTTTAAGAAGAGGAAGGCTAAACCCTCACAGATATCACCACCATCTTACCCAACATGTGGCAACTGACTTTGGGTGAGAAAGTACCTCTTATGGTACCTTGAGCTAAAGTCTTTAGGGCCTGGTAGCTGTAAGCTTCTACCCCAAATAAATACTCTTTTTATAACCCAACAGATTTCTGGTATTTTGTATTGGCACCCCTTTGACTGACTAATACAATTGTCCACCCACAACAAAGACAACAGAGGTGTGAGTGGAGGCTATTCCCACTGCACCAAGTGGCCTCTTGAGCACCAGTTTATGGAATCCCACCTCTGCACAATCTATCTGTCCAAAAAGCTGATCCAAGTACTGAGATCCAAGGGCATTTCTTATCAGGTGATGATGCATCCAGAGAGCCTGCCTCCAAGCCCAGGACATGCCAGTCTCCATCTTAACACTTGGCTGGGATTTTCAGTCATAGCAGAACTGATCAGATTCCCAATTTGGCTCCAACTGCTGGGTTGAGGAGATGATCCCAATGTACAATACCTTGTGTTTTGTGAAGTCACATGGGTAGGCCAGGGGGGACCTTGACACCCATGGCACCTGCATCCCCAGTGCTCTGGGTGAACATTGACTTTCTGTGTTGGGCAGTTCCCAGTTTGGATCTGAGGACTGAGGACTGAGTCTAGCATGGGACAGATGCTGTGTTCATGTGAAGCTGGCCAATAGCAGGAATGCAATGGATTCACCCACAGTAAGATACTGGGTGGGAGGGGGGCATCCAGTGAGAAGCTAGGCGAGGGGACATCCTGGACTGGGCTGGCTAGAGAAGAGATGTTCCTGAGTGTTTGACAGTAAACAAGGCCTTGGGCTTCCTCCTCACTCTGGCCTGGTAAACCCAGAAAAGTCCCCTGGATGGACCTGGCAGCTAGGGCCACCCAAGTTGGGCAGCTACCAGCTGGGGGAGCCAGCAGGAATGCTGGTGGCTCTGGTTGAATGGCCGGGGAAAGCTGGGTCCCTGCAGTGGTTGGAATGGGGCACACATGGACTGGGAAAGGGTGTGTGTGTGGTTGTACGGGGGTTGTGGCCCTTCCATGTACTGAGCCAGGCTGGGCAGGGGGCACAGGACCAAGAGCACAACCCCTGTGGATGACTGCCCTGGTGGGATAACAGAAGTAAAACAGAGGCCTTCCTCATAGTAACCCATCTAGCAGAATTCCCAGGACCTCGGGTTGCCCTTTGATTCTGGTTTTCTGGACAGGTAGCTGGACACTGCCAGTGTGGTCTCACTGCCTGGCCTACCTTTTAGCTGCCCTTGTCACCCCAGGGTGTTGATGCAAGCCAAGCAAGAGGCATACCGTGGCAGCTGGGGCGTCCTCATGTCTGGTGGCAGCAAGCAGTGGTCAGGCACTGGGGTCCTGCAGCCCCTGCAGCTGGGTGAGTCTCCACAGCACCATCTAGTACAGGCTTCTGAAGGTCCAGGCCACAGCAATCACAGTTTTATGTACTAACACCCTGAATCTCTGAAACTAAGCTGGGCTGGGCCTGGTTAGTACTTGGATGGGAGACAGTCTGGGAATGTCAGGTGCTTTTGCTAGTCACACTTCTCTCTCTCTCTCTCCCTCTTCTTTGGGCCACCATCACCCAGAGAATGGCTGCCTCTAGTCAGCACCTCATGCTCCTCCCCCCACCTGCATGGCCATCTCCACCTCGAACCTGCCCAGTGACAAACAGACAGCTGCATCCCAGCCCTTCTGTATATCACCCAGTCTCACACAAGCCCTGGCCTGGCAAGGAGAGCAGAGACCCAGAATTCTAAGTCCAAGCCTCCTCACCTGCTAGACCTCTTTTTAGCTGTCAGACCCCCCTTACCCCTTGGCACCTGCAAACAAATGGTGCACACCAAGGCCTACCTTTGGCCTTCTCTCCTTCCCTGGCACAACTGCAATAAGCCAGGGATATGCCCCTGGGCCCCATCCTACATACTCTCCATGTTAGCAGAATGCTCTGGGTTCTGGCATCTAAGTTCTTGGTTATGTCTCATAAAAGAATTTAAGGACACACCATAGGGTAGGCAAGAGAGTAAAGAGTTTATTAATAAATTTAAAAACTAGAAATGAGATAAATACACAATCTGAGACAGGAGTGTGGGCATGTTACATGGTGAGATGTGCATTTGGGGCCCCAGGTTAGGCCTTTTTAAAGCCTTTCCTCCTCCCCTTTCCTAATGTTGGGGAGGGGACCCAGCTATTTGCTGTTCTGATTGGATGCCACACATGTTATCTTTCATAGGACCAATGGGGAGGCCTGTTGTTTGGACTTATCTAGGGCTTCCCCTTGGCCCTGGAAAGAGTTCAAAATGGGACCTTGTGGCCAGGGTCTATGTGGGATCTTTCTGGCTTTGTTTTCACTAGCAGAGTTTCTGGGCAGGGTCTCATGGCCATGTTCTTTGCCAGGTCCCAGCTGCCTTCCCTTTTTCCCTATACTAATCTGCCTCAACTCCCCCCTCAGAGAGCCTATATCCTTGTACTTAAGGGGGTGCTGAAAGGTGATGGTCATTCTTCTGTAGCTGCTTCCTGGTGGTGAGGGAGAGTAGTCCCTGCCTGACAGGGTATAA
The DNA here is from genome assembly GCA_026826555.1 of Tolypeutes matacus. Lineage (NCBI taxonomy): Eukaryota > Metazoa > Chordata > Mammalia > Cingulata > Chlamyphoridae > Tolypeutes > Tolypeutes matacus. The sequence continues at coordinate 4,743,917 of JAKSZT010054586.1, forward strand.
AGCCTTCCGGTTATTCTATTGTGGTTGACAAAGATGGGTCTGGCACCATGGTAGGAACTGGATGAAATCCCCATGTAACTAATATCTTGTTCTGGAAGGTGCTGATTCTGGAAGAAATAAACTTAGTTAGAATTTAAGGTACACTGTCCTACTGAAAGAATAAAAAAGATGTGGTAAGTTGCCCCAACAATGGGCCAGCCATGACATACTGAATCACAAGTGTGAGAAAGGCCAGGTGCCTTCAGAGGGTGCATCCTCCCAAATCTGATGGGAAACAGCATTCTTTCTTAAGTTCTTTTATACTGTTGGTTAACTCTAGGGAGAGATTGCTGTAGAACAGCTGGGTTTGGTATAAATTGTCAAACCCAGGACCCATGGTGGTAGTTATGCCTCAGAAAACCACTTATGCTAGGAGGGGTATGAAGAGAGGCACTACCTTAGACACAAATTCACAAAGACAATATAGGCAAAAACAAGATAAGCATATGACAAGGAAAATAAAGACAGTACTTAAAAGAGGCATTCCATTATCTTATAGGCACATTTATTAACTAAGAAAATGAATTAAATTTAACAGGATTTAAACATGTTCAATACTGTCTACATATGATCTAGAATAGAAGAGATATTATTATATTCATCAGGTTATAGATACAGCACTTAATACTAACCAATGCACAAGTTCCTCTTGGAGCTGCAGTTAATATATCCAAGCTCTAGGTTTGCAATACCACACATGTTGTCTCTAAAGGGAGCAAGCCATAATGCCAATTGTGTTTAAGTTCTACTCACATTACTCTGATAATTATTGCTCCACTTGGCATGTCCTTCACACAGCCAGCATGCTGTTGCACTGTTGATCCTAGAGAGAAGCTAGGAAGTTAGGATCCAGTGTTTCACCAGCCTGGTGCATAGTGCCCTTTGACACTATGAAAGAGAGCCAGGCTAGAGGCAATGTCCATTGTGAATCTGGACATATTGAGCCATTGACAGGTGCTGCAGAAGTACAAAACTGCAACATACTCTCCATTCACTTCAGGAGCATGTCCAGATGTGGTAGATACATTCATTGTTTTAGGGCTATAGTGACCAAACAAGCCAATAACTCAAATGGATAGGCACCATGCAGGGTATTTGAGACTGATTTGAATGCATGCACAAAAGAGTCGAAAATATTGAAATCTAGCTCTTTTAATTTTATACACTTTCTAAACACTTCCAATGCAATATATAACATATCAAATGAACTTAAATGTTTTTAGTATGTTACTTTTTACTTCTATATCTTTACCATGATTACATTAATTAACAGGTATTTTACTTCAGCAGTACAGGAACAACTATTTTCTCCATTATTTTATGAAAATCTAAGATTCCCAAAGGAATCTCTGTTAACACCACTTTAATATGCAGATTGAGGTGGCCTCTGACAGATTTCCCTTTTAGGAAGTTACTTTTTGTTATTAATATCAGTTTAGGTTTCTAATGAATAATGTCATCTGCGAATTAGCCATTTAAATGCTTCAGTTTAGAATATGATTTACAAACTTCATAAAATTCACCATATCCACATAGACTAGTTACTTCACATTTAAATAAGCTTAAAAATTACAGTTAGGTACCACATAGGTTTACCTTTATCCATTTAAAGTCTTCTGTTACATTCCTCATTCTGTTCTATGAAAACTAGTCATTTCACTTTAAAACAGATCTACCTTTCCTTCTTTAACTTTAATTTCATTAAACAGAAATTAAATGTTTCATCTTAAAAATTTAGTACATATACTGTTAATTTACTTTATTAGTATCCTATAAACCTATGGAGATTACACACAAGCCAAATAAAACGGAAACCATTATAGTCTATGGAAGAAATGTTATTTTTCCTTCCTTCACAGGAGACTAAAAACTCTTTTCTTTAATAAAATTCTAAAACTATGGATAACCTTAAGAGAATACTGACTGCTAGATTCTGGAATATATTATAATTGTTGAATTTGTTTAATTATATATATATATATATATTTTATTATTATGGGTAAAAATCAAAATTCTCACAATACATACAAACATTTGCAAAATGATATATAAATGTATATGCATATATGTGTATTTGCTTACAAAAATGTTGTTTATATATATATATATATATACATATATTTTAAGAGGTGCTTAGATTACCCAAAATATTACACGGAACCCACTGGGATTCCCATGTTGCCCACCTCCCACACCTTCCATCACATCCCACACAAACATCTCCCACAGTGTGGCCCACCACCCTCAATGAACTTACACATCCTGGAGCCTTGCCACCAACCATAGACCACAGTTCACACTGTAGACCACACTCTCTCCCACTCAGTTCTGAGTGGTGTGTGCTGATTTAAAATGGCCTACATCCGTTGCCACAACAGTACTCAGGACAACTTCCAACTCCCAAAGAAGCCACTGTATTTCAACTGCTCATCCCCTCCCTACCCCAAAAGTGTCAAGTGGCCACTGGCTCCACCTCATTGTTATAATTTCTTGCATTGCTAGAATCACCATATGTGAACAAGAGAATACCATCAAGTCCACTCTAGTCCATAGTTCTTCCCCCAATACTGAGGGGACTGGGATGGTGATGTCCACTCCAACTCCAAGTGAGAGAGGGCTTATATCCCATGGATATGGTGGGTGGGATGAACCTGCCTGCAGATGCAGGCCCTCTCCATTCCCTGGGATGGCCATTGCCCATCGTTGTCTCCTCACCAGGTGACTTGGAAGAGTCCATTGAACTGTAGGGTAGGAGTTGCAGCTCCACCTAGATTTCATGCACACCTGGCACATAGGTACGCGGGAGGCTCCAGTCTCTGGAAGTATACCTAAAAACTCCAGCATCGCATATAGGTTTGAATAGAAGGGACTGGTGAACCATGTGCAGGGAGGACTTCTTTGAGTCTAATTCTGTCACTCTCAGGAACACAGATTCCAAAATAGAACCCACTGATAAGGCATCAGTCTCTGGGGCTATCCCCCCTTACATAGGACCAGGGTGTCTCCGGAGCTCTCAGGAACCCCACTGAGTGGGGTGATAGGCACTTAGATGTTCTATGAGCTCCTACTGAGGCGTGCGTAAGAGTTACCTCTGGGATGACCTCCCAACTCTCTTTGAAGTCTCTTAGCCACTTGAACTCATTTGTCTTTACCATTTCCCCCTTTTATTCAAGGTCTTTTTCCAGTTGTGTTGCCAGTTGGCACTTGGGAAAAGTTTTCAATTAGCAATAATCGTGCCTTGGATAAACCTCATTGGCTACGATACTGCCACTGTGCAAAGCTGCCAGTTGGCACTTGGTATTAATCCCTTGTTGCCAGGGAGGCTCATCCCCGGGAGTCATGTCCCATTGGGGGGAAGGTAATGCAATCATATGCTGAGTTTGGCTTAGAGAGAGGCCACATTTGAGCAACAAGGAGGCTCTCAGGTGGCAACCCTTAGGCACCCCACAGCTGCAGGCTAAGTCTCATTTACAAGAGCAAAGACTCACAAGGGTAGTCATCAATAAAAAAAAAAAGAAAAAAAAATTAGTGGGTCATCCTATTTTGACAGGCACTGTCCCTACACTCAAAGGACTATTGTTGCTCCCTTGAAGACTGTGACAGAGCTCTCCAGGCTGGGAATTCAGATTCCCTCATTTATTGTGTGATTATCCACCCATCATGACCATGCCCCATCCCCCGATCCTTTGAATGATTTTGTATATCTTTCATGTATATTCGGATGAACCAATCCCCACGAAACCCCCCCAGACACCCCCCCCAATAATCCCCCGCAGTACTCATTGTAACCCTTCTGTGATCCAAATCCTCCATGAACATTTAGTCCATAAAATAATCAAATACACTTACTAGGAAAAAGAAACAAGTGTGATAAGCGTACATGCAAGAGACAAACATAAGGAAACTCAGGGTGAAAAAAAAAGAGAGAAGGAAAAAAAAACAAATAATCAAACAAAGAACAAAACAAAATAAGATCTAATTAGTGGATTGGGAAATTCAAAAAATGGGCAAAAAAGCAAAGGAAATGCCTTTAATATATATATATATATATATATATATATAT